>BRDA01019671.1:0-17158 GCA_036984385.1 Crenuchus spilurus
AGAGGGTAAGAGTGCAGGAGGGTCGTCCCGGGGAAGGATGGGGGGTGCTGAGTCAGCAGCAAGGTCAGGAGAGGAGCTCATCATGAGAAAAAAAAAATCTATGTCCAGACTTAGGAGTTAGCTTCCATTGCACTCTAAAATCTTTATTTGAATGGAGAGAGAGACAGAGAGAGAGTATCAGAGTGAGCTCATACAGAAACATACAATTCAAAAGATCTTTAAGAACAAATTGACATTTACAGAGATGCTTGAAAGTTTGTGAGCCCTTTCAATTTTTCTATATTTCTGCATAAATTTGGTGTAAAACGTCATCAGATTGTCACACAAATATTAGATTTGGTCATTTATTTATTCAGGAAAATGATCCAACATTACAAGCCTGTGAGTGGCACAAAAATGTGAACATTTGCTTTTACTATCTGGTGCAGCAATAACTGTAACTAAATCGTTTCTCATTGTTGATCGTTCTTCAGATCAGCTTGGAGAAATTTTAGGCCATTCCTCATTACAAAACATCTTCAACTCTGTTATGTTAGTGGGCTTCCTCCCATTAACTGCTTGCTTCAGGTCCTTCCACGACATCTCTATTAGATTAAGGTCAGGATTTTGATTTCGGCCAATTGAAAACAAACTTTTTTCATCTTTAAATGTTCTCTGGTAGAACGACTTGTGTGTTTAGGGTGGTTGTCTTGCTGCATGACCCACCTTCTCTTGAGATTCAGTTCATGGACAGATGTCCTGACATTTTCTTTAGAATTCTCTGATATAATTCACAAATCATTCTTCCATTAATGACGGTAAACCATCCTAGCTCAGACTGAGCAAAACAGGCCTAAACCTGATACTACCACCACCATGTTTCACAGATAGGATGGGTTTTAAGATGGGGTGAAGTTTTCCTTTCTCTAAACATAACACTTCAGATTTAAAACAAAAAAATATATTATGGCCTCATTGATACATAAAACATTCAAGCCAGTAGTCTTCAGCCATGGTCTAGTGGTAAGGATCTGGTCTTGTGACCAGAAGGTTGCTGGTTCGATCCCCAGACAGGACATGACTGAAATGCCCCTGAGCAAGGTACCTAACCCCGTCACTGCTCCACGGGCGCCGGTGGATAAGGGCTGCCCACCGCTTCGGGCACAAATTCTCACAGCCTAGTGTGTTCACTAGAGTGTGTGTTTCACTGCACGAATGGGTTAAATGCGGAGGTCAAATTCCGTTGTGTGAAAAATCACATTGGCTAAATTGGTTGATCTTAATCTTCAGGCTTGTGCACGTGATCTTTAGCAAACTAGGAACAGGCAGCAATGTTCTTTTTGGAGATCAGAAACTTTATCCTTACAACCCTGCCATGCACACCACTGTTGTTGAGTGTCTTTCTGATGGTGGACTCATGAACATTAACTTTAGCCAATGTGAGAGAAGCCTTCAGTTGCTTAGAAGTTATATTGGGTTCCTTTGTGGCCTTGCAGACTATCACAGTCCTTGCTCCTGGCCTGATCTTTGTTGATCATCCATTCCTGGGCAGGGTATTCCAAACTCTTGGAGATGGTACTGTATCCATTTCCAGCCTGATGAACATCAACAACTCGTCTTTTTCCTCAATGAACAATTGATCAAATCTAATACTTTTGTCTAATTTTGATAAAGTTCTCTTTATCTTATTTTAGGACTTTTTAGGTCAAATTTAAGCAGAAATCTAAAATATTTTAAAGGGTTTACAAACTTTCAAGTACCGCTTTACATGGACAAAGCACAAAGCCATCAACTCCTTGCAGATTATTAAAGAATAAAGCTTATTATACCAACAACAGACTAATTATGATCCTCTTTTGACTTGTGGATGTGTCCGTCTCTTCACAGGCTATACAATGGACAGAATTTGTATATACTGTACATACAATTACATTCATCGTCTGCAACAATGTTTCAATATACTGTAACAAATAGACCTTCTGTTAATGAACTACAGTATTTGGTTATTTCTACTAATTAATATTTATAATGCATTTATGACTTATTCATACACCGATGTATTTTATTATATTGTATTTTTTTCCATTGTTCTATAAATGCAACAAGTCATGCTACAACAATTTTACTCTATCACGGGCCTAACAACACCCTTTAGCCATTGGTTAATACAAATTAAAGTTCAAGTTCATGAGGATTTTATTGTCATTTCAGCTATATACAGTAACTGACACCACACAATAAACATGTTGTACAGGACCTATTCTACAGTACAAGCCCTCTAACTCATTGGTGTCCAAACTTCTCTTGTTGGGGGTCATGGGCCACAGACTCACAGGCCTATAGTAGTACTATAAGAGTTTTTTTTGTGGTCATGGTACGTTTTTAAAGTAGTCCAAACACCAACACTCCACTGGCTCAAAAATTTACTCATAATAGCATATTTTAAAGCCCAATTTTGCACAAAAACTGCAAACCTGGCAACCCTAAAGTTCCCATGCTGGGCTATGAGATGAGCTACCTCGTAGCTCTTGTAGCATTTTCTTGCACTTGGTTAAACAAAAAATAGTTTTGTTGAGCTCACAAGCTGCTGCTAGTTGTTTCACTTCTGCCCCTGTTCAGCACTAGCGCCTGACTACAAAGAGTGATGTTTTTGTTTCATGTCTCTTAACATTATACTCCTTCATTACAGCAACTGTTCCCTGACATATTAAACATTCATTTCTTTGGAGCTGCCATGTCTGCCCAAAAGCTCAGGAACATTAATGTAAGTGTAACATTTTGCATTAGGAGGGGAGAAGAGGAGATGTAGAGCGTTTTAGATTGTTTTTACATGACAGCGACATCCAGTGTTCAAACTAGGAATCTCGTTTTCTTACAACCTGATTAATAACAATATGATTATTTTTTTATTTATTATTTCTAAAGTACCCAGACATGGTAACAGGCCACAAATGCCCACGGGCCGGACTTTGGACATGCCTGCTCTAACTAGACCATAGGACAGGACAAATATAATGATGGTAAGTACACGGTACTGAGTGACTGACTGGTGGGAACTTTAAGCAAGATACCAGTCTACAATGATTGTGTAATTGTGCAATGTGCAGAAGTATTTAGTCCTTGAAAAAGAGTCTGTGTGTTTTCACAAACTTACAACTATTATCATTATATTATGCTCAATGTATTATTCTGTTGAATATTACAGACAGATAAAACACATAAACAGAAGAATAACAACCAAAAGATTTGCCAAAGACTACTAAGAGTGCAGAGAAAACTGGGTTTGTCCTCAGCAAAGTGCTGGTTTAGTCACTAAGACAAGCATTAAAATGGGGTTGGGGATGAAAATGAAGTGTTTTCCTCTCACAAAACATACAGTTCTAATGTACAGGGGTTAGACAATGAAACTGAAACAGCTGGTTTTAGACCACAATAATTGATTAGTAGGTGTAGGGCCTCCTTTTGTGGCCAATACAGCGTCAGTTCGTCTTGGGAATGACATATACAAGTCCTGCACAGTGGTCAGAGGGATTTTAAGCCATTCTTCTTGCAGGATAGTGGTCAGGTCACTACGTGATGCTGGTGGAGGAAAACGTTTCCTGACTCGCTCCTCCAAAACACCCCAAAGTGGCTCAATAATATTTAGACACAAAGACTTGCTGTCTTGGTCACAGATGCACCAGCAAGACGTGCAGCAACAATTTGTCCTCTTTTGAACTCTGGTATGTCACCATAATGTTGTGTGCATTGTAATATACTATATAACTGTGCTCTTACCTGCTAACTGAACCTTCACACTCTGCTCTTACTGGTTCAATGTGACATTAATGAAGATTGGCCACCAGACTGGTCCAGTTTAGCCATGAAACCTCCCACACTAACATGACAGCTGTTTCACTTTCATTGTCCAACCCCTGTAGATGACTAAAAATCAATTAATACACTACTGCTTCTTCTTTATTTTAGTCTACTCTAAAGTTTACTCTAAAGCTAACTATGGACACCAAACGTCTCTTTAGCACTATTTGGACTGGATTATATGGGGTACATGGGGTCCTGAGGTTATTTAATTTTTACATGAGCTCCTCTGCGATTATTTATGTCTGTTTTTTTCCCTTCATCACCTGAGAAATGTGAGGCTGTATTATCTGCTCATGCTCGTGTGACCATTTTCATTTCAAGGATTTTCCAGGCTGATGTCTTCTCACATTGGAAGCTGTTACTAGCTGAATCTGGCCTGGATGGACTACTTGGTCTCCATACGCTGTCTTGTAGAGCATTATGTAGAGGCAAAAGAAGTGTAAGTGGATGAGAAAAGTGAGGTTTGTTAAAGGGATGATTATAATCACAGCGGTTCAACTAATATAACTGTAAATCATTCAAATGGATAACAATACAGTAGACACAAGTCTTACAGAGAATAAGTGTATAATCAAATAGATAATAGTGACATTATCACGTGACATCAGAGTTTTTAAAAAGAACAACCCCCATAGAAACTCACTTGTCCTGAATTTTTTAATGCTGTCTGGATGCAGGAGTTTCATCACTGAGGAGATGTGTAGAAGTGACATTACATTTATGTCTCCCTGATAAATGAATCCAACTCCAAAACTGCTTTTGCTGCATTTGACGTAGGTGAGGAAATTGTGCAAAATTTATTATTTTGCCAAACTATTCTTTAAAATCTCTCTCAGATGTGCTGCAGTACTGGCTGGGCTGGGCGCTGAGGGGTGGATAGGAAGTTCAATGTGAGTACAAGGCAGTACAATAACTTAAAGAACAAAAGGTGAAAAATCTGTTTTATATTTCCTGTTTCCGGGACAGGACTGTGCAGGCAGTAATGAGCTCTCCAAATTTTACATCTGACTGAAAAATGCCCAAAAAACAAAAGCAGAAGATGTGACTTTTATTTGAAAGTTGTGTTCTGACTTCCTGTAGAATGACCAGGCAAACAACACTTAAACGGGCATCATCTTCTCAGTAAATGACAAAAAATGGTCTCTGTGAATTTTCTGTGATATATCCGAGCTTGTCTGAGGTGAAAGTGAGCCTGGGTCGTTTTATCCTTGAAACCATTTCTGGCTGAGGTTACTCTGCTCTTTCCTGTCCCACTAAACTCGACAGGATAACTGGTCCAGAACACATCTATTCCTCCATGCTGACACGTCCAATTTCATGCAGTTTGTTGGTAATTAGTATCTTGTGTCAGATACAGGATCACATCATTCCACTATCAGGGCTCATTTTTCCAGAACAAATATGACGACATTAAAACCATTCCATACAGGTGCACTGGTAGCTCTACAATTATAGACTGTACTCCTTCTGTTATTACTTTTCCCACCCACAGAACCACCACAGAGCAGGTAAAAATGGGTCAGGATCATTTTCAGCATTGTGACACTGACGTGGGGGTGGTGTGCAAGTGTGTTGGTATGAGCGGATCAGATATGGCAGAGCTGCTGAGTTTTTAATCTATTTTTAATTCATCTAAATTGTTGGTCCACCTTGTAGATGTAAAGTCATGTAAAGTCAGAGATGACAGCTCATCTGTTGCTGCACAGTTTGTGTTGGTCCTCTAGTCCTTCACAGAAAGGTGCTCACAGGATACAGTTGGCTGGATATTTTTGGTCCAGCAGACGTATATAAAAACTAAGAAGAGTGTCTGATCCACTCAGATGGACGACAGTCTGTAAATGTAGAACTACAAAGTGAACTTATATGGTCAGTGGAGCTGAAACAATGGAATGGACAATGAACAGGGAGGTGATTTTAATGTTACAGGTGTGTGTGTGCACGTGTGTGTGTGTGTGCGCAATAATGTTCCATAATAAAAACCTCTTCTTTCACTACTTATAAATAAAAGCTCTGTTCAAATTTCAATTAACTGAACACAGTTGTGTAACACTATATAAATCAATGTCATCCCATAATCTTGTAGTTCATTTAACTCAAATGTTTTTTAGTAATTAGAGACAAACAGACTATCTATGTCATTATCTATGACTGTGCTAATGTCTTTCAGTGTGTAACAATAGAGATCGACATGCACTGACGTTTCTCACCAGAGTCAATGGAGCCACAGCCTGTGATGGAGAGAACATCCTGAGAACAGCCAGAAAACAGCACAAATCCCATAATATCACACTTTAAAATCACTATGTACAGCTATCGAAGGTAAATTTCAGCCGCAACTGAGGCGAGAGCAGCTGTCAGAGTGAATATGAAGAAAGCAGCAGGTTATGACTCTGGAATTTGGATTTGCCCTCTCATGGCATGATCTTCTGGGACTAAATCAAGCTCAGCTGAATATCACAGGACAAGTATCTGCAGACACGACACAAAACATAGAGCCAGAGGGCTGGAGAAGCAGGAGGATTACAGAAGAGATGGAGAGGTACAGAAACCCAAAAAAGAGCTTTTCCAAGGGTCAGGCTGACTGATATGGTTAGTAATACGTGTACAAGTGTGTTCATGTATGCATCTCTCACAGGTTCAAACAAAACAAATCATCTGACTCGTATCAAAGGTTACTGCATTCATTTTTCCATCCCAGACTATTTAGTTTGGAGCAAGATGGATGACAGAGGTACTTTGTTAATCTTCAATGTGGAAATTCTCTGCATTTTAGCCATCTGTGATAATGGATGTGTATACACACACACACACACAAACACACACACCTACACACACACAAAGCACACAATGAACAGCCATATCAGCAATGGTGCCCACGGAGCAGTTGAGGGTTAGGTGCCTTGTTCAAAGTACAGTTTATCAACGGCCAAGTT
This sequence comes from Crenuchus spilurus, assembly GCA_036984385.1. NCBI lineage: Eukaryota > Metazoa > Chordata > Actinopteri > Characiformes > Crenuchidae > Crenuchus > Crenuchus spilurus. The sequence continues at coordinate 6,774 of BRDA01019671.1, forward strand.
AAGCCTCCCAACTGCACCAAATGAACTTTCTTTTATGTAAAAATCATTTTTAAAAAAATCACAAAAATTACTATAGTGTTGCAATATGTTCCACTTTTTAATAATCAAATTTGGCATCAATTTTAGATTATAACTTCAAATCACTTTAAATTAAAATGAAACTGGACCAGTTTGACGTTGTGTTTTACTGACAACTGAATAAAACTTTAAAAGCAACAGACATGTTAAAACAATGACAGATCATCACTCTCATAATATTACACTGGTTTTGATATCAAAATCCTGGCAATGACAAGCCCAGTTTACTCAGAGACCAATTCAGCCAAATCAGTCATGCTACTCCTCAGTGATGCAAATCTGCACATCAAAGCTCACTAAATTTGAACTTTGAATTTGGAAGGGACATCTGGCAAATGTTTTAATGTACGTGCATCATCTTATCTTTACCTACAAAGGCATTTCACAGAAAAATGCAGTGAAAGCCAAACTGATATCATCTTATCAAACAGAAAGTGGCCTCTGCTTCTAAGAATCATCACAATGATCTGCTCAGATTACACATTTACTAAATCATCACCCTCACACTCACACAGAAAAAAAACACTCTTTCTAAACAACAATACAAAACACCATAACAGTTGTTGGATGTTGGGCTGTGCTGAAACAAGTTGGAATCACTCAAGTAGGTGGAAAAGCTTCTTCAGTTCAAATTTACAGAAATGCATACCCAAGCCCCTAGAGAGCAAAACAAGGTGACAGCGGTGAGAAAAACTCCCTAAGAGCATGACGAAAAGAACCTTGAGATGAACCCACCCTCCTCTAGTCCACAACAGACAGCATAAGACAAAAGCATTACACAAAAATAAGAAATTAGACCAAAATAAGTAAAAAGAGTTAACAACTTACCTTGCAAATCTATTCAACCCCTTGGCTTTTAATTTAACCTGTATTTAAATGTTTTCTTAATCTTAATTGTGATGCATCTGAATAAAATAGCCTACATAAATAGCCTAAATAAATTATATATATATATATATATATATATATATATATATATATATATATATATATATATATATATATATATATAATTTATTTCTTTATAAAAGGCCCCACAGGCTGCAACACCATCAAGCAAGAGGCACCACTAACCAAACAACCATGAAGACCAAGGAAATCTCCAAACAAGTCAAGGACAAAGTTGTTGAGAAGTACAAGTCAGGATTGGGTTAAAAATATATCGAAATCTCTGATGATCCTCCACAGCACCATCAAATTCATTAAATCTCATCCAATGGAAAAAACATGGTACCACAACAAACCTGCCAAGAGAGGGCCGCCCATCAGAACTGTCAGACTGGGCAAGGAAAACATTAATCAGAGAGGCAGCACAGAGACCAAAGGTAACCCTGAAGGAGCTGAAGAGTTCCCAAGCAGACACTGGAGTATCTGCCCATATGACCACAATAAGTTATATATTCTATAGAGCTGGGCTTTATGGAAGAATGGCCAAGAAAAGCCTTTACTGACAGACAAAATTAGGATGGCTCATTTTGAGTTTGCCAAAAGGCATGTGGGAAGCTCCCCAAATGTATGGAGGAAGTTATTCTGGTCAGATGACCCCAAAATTTAACTTTTCAACCACCAAGGAAAAGGATATGTCTGGTGCAAAACCAACACATCTCATCATCCCAAGAACAACATCCCCACAGTGAAACATGGTGGAGGCAGCATCATGCTGTGGGGATGTTTTTCAGCAGCAGGGACGGGTAAACTGATCCGAGTCAAGGGGAAGATGGATGGTGCTAAATACGGGATGTTCTTGGGCAAACCTTTTTCAGTCTGTCAGTGATTTGAGACTGGGACAGAGGTTCACCTTCCTATAGGACAATGATCCAAAGCATACTGCTAAAGCAGCACTCAAGTGGTTTAAGGGGAAATGTGTAAAGCCCAGACCTTAATCCATTTGAGAATCTGTGGTCAGACTTAAAGATTGCTGTTCGCCAGTGGAAACCATCTAACTTGAAGGAGCTGAAACAGTTTGCCTGGAGGAATTAGCAAAAATCTCAGTGGCAAGATGTGGCAAGCTCAAGGAAACATCCAAAGTGACTTGCAGCTGTAATCGTACTGAATTTAGGGGGGTGAATATTTATGCACACTGACATTTTCTGGTATTTTGTCCTGTTTGATGTTTGCTTCACAATAAAAAGAAAATGAGATGTTAAGTTGTAGGCCTGTTCTGTAAATAAAATGATGCAAACCCAATTTTAATTCCAGGTTGTGAGGTAGCAAAATACGAAAAATGCCATGAGGGCTGAATACTTTCACAAGACACTGTATATAAAAAAGAAGACTAATCCACAGGCAGTTAGTCACAAACAATTCTGCTTTACCCTTGGAAAGCCAAGGACTCATGTATAGATGTTAGTGACGAGATTAGCAGAAATAGTCAATAATGGCTAAGGGAGGTTGTGAATAAGTGGTGTTGGAGATCCAGTAGAGCATGAATCAATTGTAAATATAAGTCACTGTTCTCCCAAGCAGATCTAATCAAGGCTTTTTATTTTCCTCTGGGGGATGAGTGGGTGACAGCACAGGTTGATTCCTATCACATACTGCAGACATGTAGGAGGCTCCAAGGTAGTTGGAACTGGACTTAAGGGCACAAAAGAGTAAGACCCAATTCACTCAAAGAAAATGTAGCTTTGCATATGTTGCATCAAACAATGTTGTCAAGCTACTGACTTCATTTTATTTTTTTCTTTCCAAAATGAAAAAATGTACCAAAATGTCATTGCTATAGTGCAAAATTCTTGATCACAATGATTCCTATTCAAATGAGCGGAATTTTGCTCCCCAAATTTCACTGACAAAAGTCTAATGTGCATAAGGCTTAGAGCCGATATCATTACATACTGAAACACATCAGACTAAGTAACAGGAAAATCTCTGGAAAGAGCTGCAATAATCAATTACATGCAGCTGCATTATTACAATCATTCTTTCTCATTTCCCTTTTTACACATCCAAACGCTGGGGCCCAAAATACAAAAATGATGATAGAAAAGAGGACAGTTATAATACAGAATGTGAAGAAGAAGGACAAAATTTGGTGCTCAAACAAACCTAATACATTACAGAAAAGGACCTTGTAATGAGATGAATGATTTAGGTAAGTCAGTTGATGAAAACAGTGCCAATGAACTAATTCTTAAATGAATAACATTTGACAGTTGGAACGGTGCTCAAAGTGAAGGTTTTATTTCTTCTACTTGAACACCATTAAAAGAAAACAAAGGTGATTAACGCACAGAGATGAATCAGTAGGATCCCCACTGGTGCACATTTCTGTTCACAGGTCATTTTATGTCAAACATTTGGTCATCTTAAGGTCAAAACTCTTGGCCGTTTAGGGTCACTGATGGTGGAAACAAGTCAAATGAAATGGCGCCACAAAATATCTTACAATCCTGAGACTCATGACAACAGCATCTGTAACTTTTTACAGCCTTGACTCAGTGCTGGCGCTCCACCCATGCGGACCACGCACTGCGCGTAGAGCACCAAGTGCATTGGGGGGCACCAAAAATCATCATCATAATAATAGTAATTATGACAACAACATATTTAAAATATAAATATGTAAATCATGTTAATAGATATAAGCAGTGGCGGTTCTAGCTTGTGTGACGCCCTCAGCAAACACACCCTTTAGCGTCTCAAAAAGGAACCGACAACGCTGAAGTTGGTTCCATATTTGCGGTTTCTGATTTGTTTGGTTCCTTATTCAGTTACAAATTTGCCTACTGAAGTTGGTTCCCTATTCACGGCTTTTTATTGAGAGACTGAGGGTAAATGAACCCTTTCATGCATGACTGATGAAAGAAATCTATCATGATTTCCCTCCAAAATCATTTTATCCGCCTTTCAATCTGATTAACATGTCAGTCATTTTTGTTTACCATGTGTTTTGTTGCGCTTGCAGTTACTAACCACCAGTGGGGCATGACAAGAGAAAGAAGCTGTCATGCAATTCCAACATTAAAACCAATACATATAGAAGATAATGACATTAACTGTCCATCATGCATGAAAGAGTTAAAGTTGTTCATGTCATGCTTTTGCTGCACACTTTTAGATAAATAAACTAATGATGTGACCATCAATCAGCTTACAGTTTTATTTTTGGTTCTGACATTCTGAAAATAGAACAAAGATCATAATCTAAAAAATATTTGGGGGGAGTGGTGTGGGCACCACAAAACATTTGTGCTTAGGGCACCAAAATGGCTGGTGTCGGCACTGCTTCACCTGAACACAAAAAGGCATCTACACAATTTAAGGTCTTTGACTACTAAAGTGTCTTTTTTGTGGAGTAAAGTTGACAGAAATATTTATCAGGAAAAGTGGTGGTGGTCATACTACATCAAAACACATCGACAGCTCTACACATTAACATACATGTCTTCAGCTGTGATCTCCAATTTCCAACAAAATCAACTCAAATACAAAAGTTCTCCATAAACTCTGCAGTGAACATCACAGCAATGCAGTCACTCCTACATCTGAGAAACACCTTCACTGTACAGCTGATTCACAGCAGGTCAAGTACAAACCAGCTGGGGACACCTTGCCCCCAAACCGCTTTACAAGCAAGGTTTGATTTTTACTGTCACTTTTCATTTAAGTAAGAACATTAACATAAATCTGTGTTAAAGAAAAGTTAAAGAACAGCGTGAAAAGCTGTGCCCAGCTCAGTATGAATAAGACAAAAGTCATGACAACAGGAAAGTCCACTAACATTAGCACTGATGGAGAAAATGTCAAAGTACTGGGCAGCTTTTACCTTCTTGGATCAATCATTAACAAAAATGGATCCAGCAGTCAGGAAATATGACACAGATTGGCTCTCAGCAGAACAATCATAAAAGAGATGGAGATTTTCAAATCTAACAATTTGTCTGTCTAAAGATTTTCCAGACTTTGTCCAGACTTTGTACTTCTCTGTAGTTTTCTAAGGATGTGAAAGCTTGACAATCAAAAAGCTGGAGAGGAAGAATATTGACGACTTTGAACTTTGGTGTTGGAAAAGACTTTTGGCAGAACATTGGACAGCAAAGAGAACAAATGAACGGAATGTAGCCATTCATAATGTAATAGCTGCCCATAAAGTATTAACACAAACATAATAAAAGCTCATAATGTAATAAATTGCTGATAATGTAATAAAATCTGCATCCAGATGACTTTTGCACGTAATGTAGTAAGGAATTCCTTTATGTGCTGTTTATTAAAGTATTAACTGACTTACAATCAAATTAAACATGAATAACATATGAGCATATCCACAGTACTGAGAATTAATTCTTATGGTTTCCAACCATAACCATAAGGTAACTTAAGTAATTTATTATAAATTCTATTTAGTGGATATAATTGATGGTATAAATTGCGTTAAATGAACACATTTTATCATCTTCTGTCATCTTAGAAGGTTTTTTGTTTCATAAATCATTGTATATGTTTGTTGCTGAATTGGGTAACTTTTTAGATTGCATGGAATTTACATGGAAACCATGTAACTAACAGAATCTAAAGCATCGACTTGATCCTTAGCCAATTTTAGAAAAAAAAATAGTAAAATAGGAGAGATCTGATTTCAGAATGTCTAATTTAACTTACTTGGACATGTTTGCTTTTATGTCAAGTTTAATTTTGAAGTTCCATGTCCCAGAACTATTTCCCAGTACTGTAGATGTGCTCATATACAGTACCAGTCAACACATTCAGTGGTTTTTCATGATTTAAAAATGTTCTGCATTGTAGATTAATACTAAAGTCATATAAACTATGAGTAAACACATCTGTAATTATTTAGTAAACACACAAGTGTTAAACAAACCAGAATATGTTTATATTTGACATTCTTCACAGTAGGCACCTCTTGCTTAGATGCAGCTTTCTTGGCATTTTCTCAGTCAGCTTTATGAGGTAGTCACCTGGAATGGCTTTCAGTTAACAGCTGTGTCTTGTCAAGAGTTCATGACTTGCATTTCTTGCCTTTTAATGTGTTTGAGACATCAGTTGTGTGTCTACTTTGAAGTAAAATCCAAAACATGTTTTGGTTTGTTTAACACTTTTAAGTTTACTACATGATTCATTATGTGTTCACTCATAATCTGGATGACTTCAGTGTTTATTTATAATGTAGAAAAAAAGAAAAACATTGAATGAGTATGTCCAAACTTTTGACTGGTACTGTATATATAATGCAATTAAACATTAAAAATGAGCATTAAAGGTCAGTTTAAACAAGTGGTATATTTAGTGGTGTATTATTTTAACTATTTATAAACTATTAACATGACAAACAAAATGCACAGATTATTTCTCCTTCATAATAGAGCTGTAGAAACATATTGCTCTTTCTGAACACTCAATACTTTTTTCTCCAACTGTGCTTACATGTTTAATCAATGTAAATAGTATGTTAGCCACATGGAAAATAAAAGAATAGCTGTCTGATTAAGCAGGACACTGTTTAAAGTTCAGGATAAACACGTCCATACTGAGGTTTGGTATATTCTCAACTTTAGAATAAAAGTCCATTTAAAAGTGAGCTTCAGGTGGAGTAAGGCAACCAAAGTCAATGTTTCTTGATGTCCCACTTCATAAGATTTTGTTGAAATGGAGTAAATATATATGCCATAAAATGTATTATTAAAAGTTCTCATCTAAGCCTATTATTTGTAATGTCGTTAGTTAACAAAATTAAAACAACAGACCACTAAATATCTAACTTGTTTAACTTGACTTTTAATGGTCAGTTTAGTGTTTTATTACATTACGTGTTGAAGTTATTACATTATTCTTCATTTTTATTGTAACTCAATAAAGTAATAAAGGACACATAAAGTAATCCCGTACTATATTATGTACAAAAATATTACGTTATTGGATTAGGATTTTATTACATTATCAGCAATTTATCACATTATGAGTTGCTACTTTGGATCCTCAAACATTTCAAACCTCACCTTTCACTACAAGCCCATAAACTTTTGGGACACCAAAACCAGTTCACTTGTAAAGACAATAATGCTTAAAATAAATAAAGGAAAAAGAGAGAGGACAACCAGCAAGAAGAAGAAGGATGTTCAGAAGCGATGTCATCAAGTCACCAGGAATCAGAAATGACTTGACAGCACTTAATTTTAAAGCTTTTGTCAGTTTTTCCTGTTTTGCATGTGTAGCAAGGGAAATGGTACGATCCAAATAACTTTCAAGTTAAGTTATTATAAACTAAAAAGCATGCCTGTTTATTAAACATACTTTGAAAAACTACATATCCATTTATCTAATTCACCATTTATCTATTTTACCAGATCTATGGCACCATTTTACATTTTAAAATACATAACACTGCAATGAGCTGCACAGCTGTCCATGTCCTGTTCCTGAGAGCACAGCTGGACACGTCACACTGTTACTCTGAACCTTTCGAAGCTAGTTTCTACTGGCCGGCAGCCACTGCAAGCAGCAGCAGCTGAAAAGTAAGCATGACAGTAAAGTACCAGAAAGAAGAAAAAATGAGACACAGCTCAAATACTGTCTTACCACATATTACTGTCAGGTTTGGTCCCTAAAACAACTTCAACTACCACTATTACAACATGTTATTACGTCTGCCCATTCAATCCGGAACTGGCAGGTGTCTGAAAAACGTTTTTTCTCAGAGTTTTGTCCTCCTATCAACCATTTCACAGAAGAGAGAGATCGACATCAAACGTTTCCATACAAGATATACATCTACAGCTACTTTTTCCATTCACCTCAACCATATCCACATAGCATTCACCCTGATCCACACTCAAAACCAAACTAAATACTAGGGCGGTCAAACAATTAAAAAATTAATCACGATTAATCTCAGAATTTCATAGTTAATCGCCTTTTTCATTGAGAACTTTGATGCATTTTAATGCATTTTACTTAAGATTTTGTACACACTTGCCTTATACTACATTTTATATGTTAATACAGCAGAACCTTGACTTACGAGTTTAATTGGTTCTGTGATGGATCTCCTTATTTATATTTAAATCCTTATTTATTTTTAATTAATTAAAATATAATATAACATTTAATTAAATTAAAATACAATGTAAAGAAATAAAATGGTTGATTAAGTGTATTTACATTAAATATCAGATTATCTTCTTCAGTGACGTTTACCTTTTTTGTCACACTTTCCTCGTGTTCACTTGCAGGGCGTTTCAATGCAATATTGTCCAAAGAGCTCTGTTTCTTCCTCCATTTCAAAATGTTTAGAAAATGAGTTAGACACATTTGTTTATAAAAAGCTGCCCCACCTCTTCTGCTCTGCAGTGTCATCACTGATCTCTGCACTCACACTCACTAGTGACTCCTAGTGTTGGGTGGTGAAGCTCGATTCCTCATAACTCAGATCTCAGCTCACATCAAGCAAAAACTGAATACAGCTTATATCTCATAAAAATTGTAACTTGGGTCACTCGTAAATCAAGGTTTCACAGTATATGAAATGATGTTTAAAGCAACTGAAATGTTCAGTAATTTTAATCACCACCCCAAAAAATAAATAAATAAATGAATAAATAATAACAATAATAATAATAATAATAATAATAATAATAATAATAATAATAACATAAGTAGTCAAGAATTGTGTGCTTCAGCCTTTACTCCTCTACTCTTAATGATGCAGCGCATGGTCAAGTCTCAACATGAACTACGGATGACTCACAAGGCAAACAGAATTTGCCTTAACAGTACTATTTTAATTCCTGTTAAACTGAGATCATGTTAATGTATTATTATTGAGTTAAACTCGGCAACCATAATAAATACAGTCATGGCCGAAAGTGTTGGCACCCCTGAATTTTTTTTCCAGAAAATGAAGTATTTCTCCCAGAAAATTATTGCAGGTACACATTTTTATTTCCTTTGTGTGTATTGGAACAACACAAAAACAGAGGGAAAAAATGCAAATTTGACATAATTTCACACAAAACTCCAAAAATGGGCCAGACAAAATTATTGGCACCTTTTCAAAATTGAGGGTAAATAACTTTGTTTCAAGCATGTGATGCTCATTCAAACTCACCTGTAGTAAGTAACAGGTGTGGGCAATTTAAAAATCACACCTGAAACCAGATAAAAAGGAGAGAAGCTGACTCAATCTTTGCATTGTGTGTCTGTGTGTGCCACACTAAGCATGGAGAACAGAAAGAGGAGAAGAGAACTGTCTGAAGACTTGAGAACCAAAATTGTGGAAAAATATCAACAATCTCAAGGTTACAAGTCCATCTCCAGAGATCTGATGTTCCTTTGTCCACGGTGTGCAACATAATCAAGAAGTTTACAACCCATGGCACTGTAGCTAATCGCCTTGGACATGGACGGAGGAGAAACATTGATAAAAGGTCAACGCAGGATAGTCCGGATGGTGGATAAGCAGCCCCAATCAAGTTCCAAAAAAATTCAAGCTGTCCAGCAGGAGCAGGGTGCATCAGTGTCAGCTCGAACTATTCGTCGACATTTGAATGAAATGAAACGCTATGGCAGGAGACCCAGGAGGACCCCACTGCTGACACAGAGACATAAAAAAGCTAGACTGCAGTTTGCAAAATGTATGTAAGTAAGTCAAAATCCTTCTAGGAAAACATCTTGTGGACAGATGAGACCAAGATAGAGCTTTCTGGTAAAGAACATCATTCTACTGTTTACCAAAAATGGAATGAGACCTACAAAGAAAAGGACACAGTACCTACAGTCAAATATGGTGGAGGTTCAAAGATGTTTTGGGATTGTTTTGCTGCCTCTGGAACTGGGTGCCTTGACTGTGTGCAAGGCATCATGAAATCTGAGGATTACCAAAAGATTTTGGGTCGCAATGTAGGGCCCAGTGTCAGAAAGTTGGGTTTGCGTCCTAGGTTATGGGTCTTCCAGCAGGACAATGACCCCAAACATACTTCAAAAAGCACCCAGAAATGGATGGAAACAAAACGCTGGAGAGTTCTAAAGTGGCCAGCAATGAGTCCTGATCTAAATCCCATTTGAACACCTGTGGAGAGATCTTAAAATTGCTGTTGGGAGAAGGCACCCTTCAAATATGAGAGACTTGGAGCAGTTTGCAAAAGAAGAGTGGTCCAAAATTCCAGTTGAGAGATGTAAGAAGCTTGTTGATAGTTATAGGAAGCAATTGATTTCAGTTATTTTTTCCAAAGGGTGTGCAACCAAATATTAAGTTGAGGGTGCCAATAATTTTGTCCAGCCCATTTTGGAGTTTTGTGTGAAATTATGTCAAATTTGCCTTTTTTCCTCTGATTTTTGTGTTGTTCCAA
>BRDA01019678.1:0-14854 GCA_036984385.1 Crenuchus spilurus
TGCTTTTCACTTCATCCCAAATCAGCTGGATGGGGTTTAAGTCTGGAGACTGTGCTCCACTCCATGTTTTCAAGCTGACTATCTTGTTGTTTTTCCTGAGGTAGGTCTGGCAGACTTATGTTTGGGTTATTATCTTACTGAAGGATGAACCCCTGACCAACTAGGCACTGTCCAGAAACGTTCTACAACTTTCTAAAACTTTTGACCGGTAGTGTATATATTTAAATTTGAGCACAAAGTTGTTTTGAGTTACAACAAAGGAAAATTATTATAAAGTATATAAATGATCATTTTTCTCATGTAAAAAACAACAAAAATACATCCTTAATTGTAAAACATCCTTAAATGTAAAAGCCAGAACACACAGAAGTATTAATAAGCAGCAGAGATTAGCAGTATATGTGTAAGTGCAGTTCTGTTACTTACCACAAAAAAGTCTGTGCTCTTAAATAACAGGCTCCTGACCAGCCACAACAGCAAACAAACAACTTATTTACTTATATGTTTAACCATTTAATTAAGTAGATGATACACATGTTTTCTCATCCAAACCATGGATTTTTCATCCTTCTCCCATTTGGCAGAGGTTACAGAAGCCTCCACTCCACTAACAGGCTCAGGAAAACCTTCTTCCTGGAGGCTGTGACCCTACTGAACTCTTCACCACCACATTAACCCAAATCATTGCAGTGCCACTTAACTGCATCCTTGCATCTCTGATCTGTTCACATACTCTATATCTGCTAGATCACATACATGTACTCTGCTAATAATGTATATATTATTTATTTGCAATAGACATATTCAAATTTCTACAATTCAATGTACCATGTCAATGATTACCTACAGCACTTGTAAATAACACTCTGTACCTGTACTCTGCACAATGACAAAAAAGTTAAATCTAATCTAATAGCTTTGATGTCTAATCTGTAGTTTTAATGTTGATATAGGATTTCATTATTAATTGACATAATGTATTTATGAGAACAGAAATATAGTTATGATGAGTTTATACACAAGGCCATGAGCATTTGCGTATGAAAATTAGATAATTTTATGAGGATTTTTATACTTCCCCTTTTATTTCTACTATTTTCTCTTCCCTTTATTTCTTTATATATTATTGTCTTTATCTAGATGTTCCATCTTGTTGTAGTTATAGTTTCTCATATGGTTAAATATGTTCGTGCTACTCTGCTATGTATTGCACCTCTACGATATTTATTGCTACATGGCTAAGTCAAGTTAAAACTTAATTCTCGCGAGATTATAAGGAGATCATGCCATTATGACACATCCAGCATCTAGCTTATTAGGCTAGCTGGTGTTAACCACCTGTTTTGGTCAAAAATTAGGAAATTAGAGAAATTAGGTGTGTTTTAGGAGGAAAACGTGTAAAAAGTCCCGTTTTAATCTAAGCCCAGTTCAGCTGACTGAGCAGTGCTAACGAAGTTCACCTGACCACCACACGGCGGCGCTCTTAGTAGCCTTACGTAGAGTCTGAATGAGGAAAATGACATTTGCAAGCGTCATGTAAATGCTGTGTAAATGAGGCCTGTGTGTGGCCACTCCCTTCACCCCTACAACAGACAGAGCCACTTCATATACGGTGTAAACCTGTAACTGTGGACCTTATCACACTGATAAACGGTGGAGAAACTTTTACATCGAACGGTCGGGCACCAGGGGTTGCCAGGTCCAGCATAAATACCCATTCCAAAATCTTTCCAATCCACACTTCAGAATATGAACTAGCACAAAATCTAAAGTGTCACAGACGTTTGAAGAACACAAACTGTAAGTATCAAAATTACTGATAAATTGAAATAATTAAATCAAATCAAATCAACTTTACTGTTACATCATCTATAGGTGTGAAGGCGTGTGAAAAACTGTGGTGTATAGTCACTGCAGTACTTCAGAATATTATAATATGAAAATTATAATAAATTCACTGTTTCATTATATTATAATAAACAGTTAATATACAGTAATTATTTACACACAACTAGCCACCATTATTGCACATTCATATATAGTTTTTATAAGTCATATACGTTGTGAATTAGAGGCTATGATATATACAGATGTACACATTTTAGTTATGTCATATAAGTTATTAATTAAAAGTTACTTTACATAGAGATTTCCATATTTTCATTATTATTATTATTATTATTATTATTATTATTATTATTATTATTATTATTATTATTATTATTATTCAGAAACCGAAACCTTTTATTTTTTATTTGTCATTTGAAGCAAGCCTACAATGGATGGAAATCCTCAATCTGGCAACTCTGGAGGTCACGGAAGTCACACCGGTCGTTTTCTACATCCTACCTATATTTCGACAAACCCCGCCTTCTGACCTGAGGTTGATCAGAGAAGCATCAAAGCCTTAGATTAGAGACTGGAGACCAGATTGGACATTATTTTAGATCACAACTTGTTTCATTGTCAATTAAATTAAATATTTGGCCTGCTAAACTCTGAGCTAAAGAACAGCATAATGTAGGCATCCAAAGACACTTTCCTCCTTCTCTGGGAAGCTGGCTGAAGTTAATGAGCTCATATTCAGGAGCTGTGCCGTATAACGGGTGGGAAAACACCACGCCAATGGTCATCCTTACCTCCACCCATCACGTGACTGTCGGGCACCGCCCAGGTTTACAACCTGAGCAACAAGTGCGAGAGATCCGTGCCAGCTAATGGAAAGTAAAAAAGGGGGGCGAGTGTTTGTCGACTATAAAAAGCCAGGGTTTGCTGAACTGGATTACTTTTCTTGCCGGTACGGACTGTGGACAACCATCACCATCACGAGAAACTGAGAGAGCCACCAACAGCTCGGACAGGTAAAGTGGTCACTTACTTTTGTTCTCATCACTCAACTCACTTTTTCTACAGTTGAAGTAATCCTACTACTACAGGACTTTAATTCTATTAAATAAAGTGTCAATATGAAGTCAGTTGTAAACTGTATTTGTTTTGCAGGCCTTGTGTGGAAAGAAGGTGCACATTGTGCAGGAAAGACAGGCGTATCTTCATCCTCCTCACCTGTACTTGCTTTACGTTGAGCCACGCGCACAATACATGAGGACTCAGTTTTGTTCGTTCGGCTCGCGTTACGCAAGTACAGACTGTCTTCAGCTCAGCAACCTTCTGAGATCTTGGGAAGGGTTTTATAATATGTTGGCCTGGTACGGGGCAATAAATGGATCAAAGAGCTGGGAATGATGATCAAATGATTACATTAGACTTTTTTGTGCTACTTTATGGACACTTATCAGGACTAGAGAATCAGGACTAGAGATGGTCCCACAGTAAATAAGCATCAGGTAGTCTAGGTTTTACTTTACCATGAATAGGCATATCATTTAGCAACCTGTATTATCAAACTGGCCTATAATGCTGAGGTGTATCTCAGTACCTGCATAGTGCATTCCTCTTTAAACTGCTCAGGTTCAGCTCACAAGTCTTAAGTCAGTGCTGAGTTTAAGTTGTGTTGGAGGTACGAAAACACTAAACTGTGCAGGATGTAATGTTGGATTTGTTCCAAAGAAACATGGTGGTGATGCTGAAATAAAACCTTGCATCTCCAGTTGCAAATTAGTTCATTTTGTTTGCAAGTCATTGTAGATCATTTCTTTTGGTCAATTCATTGTGTGATTTACACCCAAAGTAAACAGCAGCTGATTTTCATATGATGTAAAAAAGAAGATAGTTTCATACTGTTGATGTCCTTTGAAAGCTGTATCTCTGTAAAGACAAAGACAATGTAAACTTTTAATGAACAGTACCAGTCAGAAGTTTGGACACACCTTCTGGACAGTGGTGTTTCAAACTATGAAGAAATACATATGGAATTATTTAGTAAACAGTGGTAAACAAACCAGAATATGTTTTATATTTTACATTCTTCAAAGTAGACATCTCTTGCTTAGATGACTTCAGTATTCATTTACAATGTAGGAAAAAAATAAAACATGGAATGAGAAGCTTGACTGGTACTGAAAGTCAATAGAAAAATATTTTATTCCAAACATTTTTGGTGCATCCCTATTGGTCCAGTGTTCACCTAATGTAAATGGTGCTGAAATGATGTAAAAAAAAATGTACAAAATATGAGCTTGTCAGACAAATGGACCCACTCAACATTCTGCTTTGCTTAATTATCCTGTAATAAGTCCCGTTGTAAAGGTCTCAATATTCAAATTCATCAATTAATGCATCATTGATGGTCATCTCCAGGTGTGGGCATGCCAGCCTCACACTTCGAGATCAGTAAGTGCGGAGGCCTGGGGTAACCACAGCAACAGGCTTGTCGGAGTGGAGTTTTTGTGGGTGCAGAAAGACTAATGTGTAAACTGCAGTAATAGGCTGAGAGTAAACTATTAACTACTGCAGCCCAGTCCTCAACACTTTCCCATCACACAGGCCATCTGCCCACGGCACTTAGACCAGGCTCCAATGTAGATCTGAGTGCTCTGTAGCCATGGAGTCCATATCTCTGAAGTCAAATTGATTCAAATAAATCACCATTCAGTGCACAAACACACCTGTTCTCCTTCTCAGCCCGCTTATTGACCTCCTATTATGTCTCTAACTCTTTTCCTATTCATATTCTCACAGAAGAGCCCAGTCTATGCAAGCCTAAGCTTCATAAATAATCCAAAATCCACTTTAGCCAAAAGCAGAAATGTTATCGTTTGGAGCAGATGTTTAAATGATGGAGCTTTATTAGATCAGGAGTTTATGGTCTGCTCAATGGCAGCTTTTTTGCTTAAGGCTATTTAGCATCCTCTGTCACTGAAGAGGCCATGTGTTTTACTAAAAGACCTTTACAATGTTAAACTAATGAAATATGCAAACTGTGTTGATCTACGTCAAGTGACAGTGATATGTTAAATGGGTGGTCAGGTCAGTATGGATGTTATATGGACAAGTCAATTTAAAGAGACATTTAGGTTAAATGCTACATAAAATCCATGTGGCACACACACACACACACACATAGGGCAGAGAAAACAGACGCTGTCTGTATGGGTCCGAGCTGTCAGGGCCTGTTTTTTTTTTTTTGCACATGCTCAGTCTGGGATTAGTTGCCATAGGAACACTGAACATGTGATGCAGGTAATTTCCCGGGCCACTCACTATTCAAACTGCTGCTAGTGATCTACAAAAGGATAATAAGAAAACATTCACTGAACATATGGTGAGTATGTTCTGTAAGTGCATTCGAATCTATGAGGAAGGTTCTTCATAGAACAGTGCATTACAGAAGTTTTTACAATTATGACATAGGATGCTGAGGCAACGTCAGAAACTATAGAGCTGGGTATTAGTAATTGATCATTGATTAAATAAAATAATAATAAATGTGACATATTTAACAGTAAATGCTGTTTTTTTGGAATACTTTTTGAACACTTACACTGCAGCTCTGTTGCCTGCTGGGTTTGCATGTCAGATGGAATCTCCCTATGGGATGCAAATAGAGAAATTTGGCAGTGAAATTGGGGTAACTGTTGTGTGTGTGTCTCTCTCTCTACGTGTGTGTGTGTGTGTGTGTGTGTAGGACGTGTGCTAAACTACTCTGCCCTCAGCTGTGGAGCAACATGTACAGAGCCAAGGACAGCCAAATGGTGATCAGCACTGAAGACATGCGTCATCCACAGTAGACAGCTTTCCTCCGCTTTCCTGACAACACAGGGATGTTGATGCAAGGCCAATGGATCTGTGTGTGTATATGGTTGCGACGCTATACAATTACTTTGCTTCAGTGACTTACAGTGGGTCCCCAAAGCTTTAGGCTGCTGTATAAGTACTGTTACGACATCTCACATATGCAATGGAGTCCATTTGCAAAAAACAAACAAACATTACATTAACCCTATAACAGGACTCTGTACTGTTTATTTTCTGTCTGCATGCACATATTATAGTTTTTTTTTGTACAGCACCAGTACATGAAATAAATAAAAATGTAGTCAAATTGTTTAGCAGAGAATATGTTTTGCAAATATGATAGCACGTGCTTACAATTTACTGATTGCATATAGATTTTCTTGTCCCACAAAGATTTTTTTCAGGCTGCACATCACAGAAGGGACTTCATGTAGGTTGATCTCACAACTCAGATTTCTGCCACTAGAGGTTACCCTTCAGCAGGATATAAACTGCTCAGTTCTGTTTGTTTGAGACTTATTAAAACATCAGATAATAATTCGCCCCAAAGATCAACACTTCTGCATTTTCCCAACATTTTTTTTAACATTTAATCCAAAAAGATATTGCACATGGCTTATGTGAAGCAAATGTATTAATTGCCAACTAAAAATAGACAGGAATGAACAATTTGAGTACAAAAAAGAGTGTTTCAGCTTTCATTTGACTCTTTGAAAATAATAATGACTCTCTGCATTTAAGGTCCATTAAAGGAACATCTCAAATGAATGGCTTATAAAATTTAGCTTATTGTGTTCAGAGCTGAAACTGCATGGCTAACATTGCTATCAAACACTAGAACACAACAGTCAACTAAATAGCCTGTCCAGATCTTCTATAAGTTCTCACAGACTAGTTGTTACATTTTTAAGACACAGCAAAACTTGACCTTTGACCTAAATCTAAGTCTACTGTATTAAAACAATTCCTAGTGCATTTAACGGTTTAACTGCATTTAACTTTTGAATGTGCCACTAATGCTGGGCAGAAGACAAAACAGAGGACATTAACAGTTAATCATAATGACATGGTAACACACAAAATATTTTTTTTTTCTTTTTCTTTTTGCATTTTTAAAAGAAAATCAGTGTAAAAATTAATTATGACTCATGGTACGTAAAACCTACTCAAACATCTTTAGCAATAAACTTTATCATGTAATATACTACATCATTCATCTGGTCACCAAATAATGTGATAAAGTGACAGAGAGAGAGAGAGAGAGAGCAGCTGGACTGATGGATGGACCACCAGACAGAGAGGCAGAGGCAGAGACAGAAGACCCAAATGACATCTGTCACCATGGCAGAGATGGAGTCCCTAAATACCGCCCCAACACAGACACCCACATGCATACATGTACTCATGCACACACACACACACACACATATGCAGCAGCACGGCATGGTGTCCAGAAGACAGCAGGCGAGAGGACAGATGTGTAAACACAGGCTGTTTGCTCTACGTATGCTTTGAAAGGCACAAGCAGTAGGTAGCAGGTGATGATTTAGCAACTGCCCAAGCAGCTGCTGATTCAGGACCATAGAGACCCAAACGAGTGTAATGGTGCTGACTTCCTGTGTCAGGTATAGTTTCTCATTGAGTGATGTGAATGAATGACGACAGAACAGGCTGATATATTTTTATGAATCATAATCATAATGGTCCCTTGTCTTTATTAACCTCACCCATCACCCACATCACCCACACCACCCACTCACCCCTCACCCACTTCAGCCTACTTGCTGGCAATGGCTGCCTTACAGTGCTACTTTGAATGGTTATCTTGTTCTTGTCTGTGTGTTTGTGTGATGTAAATGACTCATTTTCCTATGAAATGAATGCTAAAGTGATGCACGGATGTGATCACTCTGCCATTCTTTACTTCCTCTCCCATATCACCATCTCCACAACACAAACGTCTGCCATTTTTTTCCCTTCTTCACCTTTTTACTGTTTTTGCTGGTTATGGCTCTTTCTTTATTTACATTTATAACCGTCTTCATTTTAATCTTCATAATCAAATGACAATAGCTTAAGCAGAAGATAATGAAACATTCATTTTTAAAAAGCCTGAACAAACAGCCTTTGCTCAACATACAAATTAAATAGTTGTGGATTCCACAACTGCCTCTAGATGTCAGCAGAGGAAGAGTAACTCAAGCCACCAAAGCACACTTCCAAAAACTAATGCTGGCTTTTGGTGAGCCTTCATGCAAAAACATCCCCTTCATGTGTTATATAACTTTAATATTATGTAAAGCATGAAAACAAGAGAACATTTCAAAGAGTCATGTGACTATCAACAGCAGTCCACTCATTGTAGTGCAGAAGACAAAGGCCACAGAACCGTCAGCCCCTTTTGTTCCAATCCATAACAATAACATTACATTTTCCTGAAGTTCGGAGAGCGTGTCATGTTCAGAAACATTTGACCAGACCACAGGTTCACACAGAAGATACAATGAAAAGCAACATAGCTAACTGTGGTTCCATTTGGATGCCAAAAGCTACCAAACATTCTCCGAGTGAGCTTTTTCATCTTAAGTCGCAGTGGGAAAGAAAGTGTGAGACTGACAGAAGAAAGCACTGAGATTAACTCTGAAGTAACTCCAACTCTAAAGCTCTTAGGGTAGCATCTTAAATGCAAGCCTAAATTAGAAAAGGTTGGGGCAGTATGGAAAATGCAATGTGTTTCTTATTTCATTTCTTATTGTGACTTTTATTTTATTGTAGAAAGTATCAACCCAACATATGTCATGTTTTGTCTGTTCAATTTCATTTCATTTGTTAATATAGTTCAGTTGCTGTATGTATAATGATGTGATTTCAAACACGTGATGTCAACAGGTGATTGTAATCATGATTTCCTGCAAAAGCAGAATCCATAAAAAGACAATTTGAGGAGTAAAGATGGACAGAGCTTCAACAGTTTGTCAAAAAAAAAATGTGTGGGAAATGATTGAAATGTTTAAAAACAGTGTTCCTCAAAAAATATCAAGGGATTTGGATGTTTCTCCTTCTACACTGCATAATATCATTAAACAATTTAAGAAATCTGGTGGAATTTCAGTGCATAAAAGGATCACCTGTGATCTCTGATCCTTCAGACAGCATTACATCGAGAGCCGTCATTCATCAGTAGCTGATGTAACCACATGGACAAGAGGTTACTTTGACAAACATCTGTCAAGCAGTAGAATACAGACAGACAGACAGACAGATAGACAGATAGACAGATAGATAGATAGATAGATAGATAGATAGATAGATAGATAGATAGATAGATAGATACTTTATTGATCCCCGAGGGGAAATTCAAGAAAGACAAAAAGTTACTAAAATACAAATAACTACACACACACTGACTAGCTACTAGAAGGGCAGCCGATCGCTACAGCGCCGGAAGAGGAGATACATGACTTACATTCACAAATGCAAAAAAGACGCCTTACATTAAGGAATTATGTCCAGAACTGGTGTTGACTTCTCTGGGTCTAGAGGGATCTTGGATGGACCAAATCCAGTGGAAATGTGTACGGTGTTCAGATAAATCAATATTCTGGATCTTTTAAAAAAAAATTGAAATTTTTAGAAATTGATGCTGCGTGTCTTACCAAAGACAAAAACATTTACATTTAAAGCATTTAGCAGACACTCTTCCAGAGTGCTGCTCCTCGCTTGTGGAATGCTCTCCCTGACCATCTGAGGGCTTCACAGGCAAGGGAGAGCTTCAAAAAAGGACTTAAAGCCTTTCTTTTTAGAAGAACTTTTAACCCTTGATTTTTATCTTTTTTTATAGTAGTTTGTGATTTTATGGGTTAGTGCTGTTTTTACTGTTTAGCACTTTGAGATTTGTTTCAAATGTAAAGTGCATTACAAATAACATTTATTATTATTATTATTATTATTATTATTATTATTATTATTATTATTATTATTATTATTATTATTTTTATTATTATTTACCCAGGATAGATCCTTAGCTAGGTTGTACATTGTCGAATCCAAAAGATACCTGAAGCTTAGATGCTTCCAAATACAAGTCAATATGAATGCATAAATACACAATACTCAACATACATTGCCTGAATGTCAAATCAGTACAATCATGATAAGTGCAGGATAATTGCTGAAGAGCACCATCTAGATTGATTACAAAAAGTCCAAAAGCCAGGGTCTGTAATGATATGAGGTTGTGTCAGTGCCCTTGGCAAAGGTCATTTATACTCTGAAAAGTGCAGTAAGATTTTAGAGCAACATATGCTGCCTTCAAGATGACATCTTATCAAGGGATGTCCATGTACCTTTTAATAAGACAATGCAAAACCACATGCTGCACACAGTACAAACACATGGCTGTGATAGACAAGGATATGGGTACTGAACTGGCCTGTCTGCAGTCCTGATCTGCCCTTATTACCTGTTATCCTCAGTGCCAAAACATATTTTAAGACTTGTGAATAGGAATGACATAAAAAAATGCATAAATGCTTTACGGTTCCGACTTTTTGGAAAGTGCTGAAGGCCTGAAATGCAGTCAAAGTAAATGTAAAAATCATAGCATTTTATTTCCATAACGTTTCAACTGATTTGGGGTTGTATAAATTTTTTTAACAACCACCTGTTTTTTTAAATCATTGAAACAAACCTCTGACGAACCCTTTCTGCCAACTCTAAAAGTGCCATTGTAATCCCTCTATCAAGGCAACCTACTGTACATTCCATGGCTTACCAAAGAACTGTGTTCCTGAACCTAGTGGAGACATTGAAAGGAGACAGTGTTGGCAGGACTGGGAGGGGGGGGGGCGGTATGGGATCCAGTGTTTGTGTATGAGTGTGTGTCTATATTGGGGGATGTTTTCGATGAGTCAGAGCAATGAAGTCCGCAATGAACAATAACAGGACTTATGTGCTCTTTTGACCCATGCTGCTGAGCAGGCAATCCCGCTGCACATTCTGCAGTAACCACAGCCATGACAGCTATATAAGCCCCTCTTGGTGGGATGAACCCTGATATAGATCACGCCACGTCTCTCCCACCTCAGCACGTAAGTATGGAGCTTGCTCCCAGCCACTCCTAAAATCACCAGCACTCATTCTAAAGTATCAGGATGGAAGGCCCCTGAGGAACAGTATAAAATATACAATCACAAGGACTTCCTAAGGAACAAGAAAAGGTCCGGACAATTACCATCACGAGGATACGAAGGCCTCGCAAATCCTGTCATGGACTGAAAGTTACTGATTTTTAACACAGACCTGTGGAGAATCACTTGTTTGCATAATGTTGCACTTCTTCGATGATAGTACTAAACCTATGTTGCTCCATTCATCATGGGATTCTTGAAGACATAGGCAAGACAAATGACCACTCATGCTTGGGTTTCTTTGGTCACTGTGGACCAAGATCAGCGTTTGCACAGTGTCAGCAAGTCTTGGCTTTGTGACTACTACATAGCTCAAGGGACTTGATTACTATTCCTTGCCAATAAAGGAATATTCTTCAGTTTTTCAATGTAATCTCTTCGTCTTAAACCAAATCCTGTTGACTCAAACATGCTTAAATATAGGTCAAAGAAGCAACCTCCCCTTGACTTCTATTATAAGCATGTGTCTATTATTGGGCTTTCTGGTCTAACTAGAGGTACATGCATTAAAAATGTTTTCTGTGTTAATCTGCCATTTGCTACTCACACCACCCACAGAGACATAGAAATACTAGATAACTCATTTATCACAATAGTCTTCCATCCATGTCCTGGAATAGCCTCCTGATGTTCTCCTTATTCCGAAGCCTCTTATTCAGTCATCTAATTAACAAGCCTTTTACTGAGCTTCCAAGATAAGAGATAAGAGTCCTCAAGCCAAGAACTGTCCTCCCAGTGACCTTGGCTATACATATGATGTTCACATTGTAACCACACTCTACAGGCCTATTTGATTTCATAAGACAAGGCATATTATTCATTAGTAACAGTGCTGACAGAAGAACGCAGGTGGTCTTACAGCACCTCTCTTCTTCTCTGCAGTTGGAGAGAGCAGACAGGCGGCCATAATGAACCAACGAGACCAGATGGAGCAGAGAGGTCAGTTCAGAATCACAGTGTGGGAGGAGGAGCATTTCCAGGGCAAACGCTGTGAGTTCATATTGGAGTGCCCCAACATCCTGGAGAGGGGCTTCCAGAAGATCCGGTCCATCAAGATTGAAAATGGCCCGTAAGTGTGCACATGTTTAAGTTGGGGTTGGTGGTGTTTGTGCTGTATATGCTAGTTAAAACACTAGAGCCTTTGCAGTCTTATAACAGAAGCCAATGGCCACTTTCTGTATCTTGTGAATAAATGCTTGAGATGAGGCTGAGCTGACAGAATGACCTACAAAGCTGTTTGAATGCAAAACAAAGTTTTAGATGAAGTCTATGAAATTTCATCCTCGCTGCCACAGTTGGTAACATATTACTACAAACTGTTCCCTCTGTAATGAACTATTCACATTTACTATGAACTATTCACTATTCAGAAATTGTTATATATATAAAACACCAGTGTTGGCTGGTGAAAGATATTGTAGCTGAGGCTGCCTGAGCCATATTCAGTCCATTTTTACAGCCATCCCAATATTATTGAACAAACTGCAGGATAGCAGTGCTTTGTGAAAAGGTCACTAACTACTTAATTATCATTAAAATATCAGCAGACTAATAGTTAATGAAAACTGTCATTAGTTGCATGTAAAAGTGTAAAGATATAAACTACAGTATGTATCATTATCTGAGCTTGGTTCAGAAACATATACAATAAAAAAAAGACATTTCTAGAGTCTGTATTACATGTAAATAATGTCAGATGTTCCTAAAACCACTGACTGACTCTGCTGTGATAAATGAATCAGATTGGAGGACATTGATTGGCTAAATTTATGTTGTATCTTAAAGTATCTTGTGCTAGCAGGTCAATGATTGGCTGCTGCTTCTTTGGCTGTATATTTCTACATGTTTAGCACAAACATACATAAAATATATAGTAATTGATTATTTTAAAAATGAAAATAAAAAAAAATTTCCACCGTGGAGGATGCCACCCCAGCACAGTCTATTGGCCAGTTGCCGCTGTAAATCATACACAAAAATATGTGTATTATGTAAACAATTACTGACAATTCAACTCCCATGAGAATCTTGAAGGGAGTTTTTGTACACTGTCTCATTCACAAAAATGTTCCAAACCTTATACATTTTATATATATATATATATTTACCCTCAGAATATCACTGGATATTGCTACATGCAAGCTAACACTGCAGTGCATTGATATATAATATGATGATAATATGATGATAATGATATATCCACAACTTCCCAAATTTGCTTAGGTTACTTTGACAGTAGTGGCTGTGGTGGGAATAGGGGGTGCTGTTATGTATTAGTGTTTAAAATCAATAATAGACGTTCTTTTATTCAACATTATTTCCAACACACTATTCTGCTTGTAGCACAGATGAAGCATGGAGCGAATAGCAACGACTACACAATGATGCACAACTTCAGTAGTATGTTGGTTACAGATGTGGAATATAATGAAGCTTATGAAGCACTGCCATTTCCCTGAAGGCTTGCTCCCTTCTGCCTCTCTCTAGCTGGGTGGGATATGAGTATCCTGAGTACCAGGGTCAACAGTTTATTCTGGAGAAGGGAGACTATCCCTGTTACCAGGCCTGGAGTGGAAACAGCAGTTATCGTACTGAGCACCTGCTCTCCTTCAGACCAATCAAGTGTGCTGTAAGTTACGCTCACCTTACGTTTCTCATTTAATTTTCATCCAGCTATGTATCTCATTATGCTATTTACCAACTATTACAAGTATTTAATACAATGTACAAACACCTCTAAACAATGTCGAAGGTATCATATTGTTAGACTTAGTCTATGTGTACAATTTATGTTCTTCTGGCAATCACTGTTCTAATTGTATTAAACATTTTGTTGTGTATTTAATCATTTGCCTCAAATATTTATCATCTGCACTGGACTTTTGATCTTCACACAGAACCATAGTGACAGCAAAGTGACCCTATTTGAGTGTGAAGAACTCCAGGGACGTAAGTTTGAGATATGTGATGACTACCCATCCCTCCAGGCCATGGGCTGGTGCAGTAAGGAGGTGCCCTCAGTTAAAGTGAACTCTGGAGCGTAAGTAATTTTGTCTCCCAGCAAGATGTTTTTCCAAAAATCTTAAAAAAAAAATTATACTAATCATGGAATAGACACTGAAAATGAAAGATAGCTCATGTTGACTTTAGTCTGTACATGTACCATTGAGAATATCTAATTACATATCATCATAGTTATCATAGTTGCATCATAGTTGCATAGTGAATCATAGTTAGTTGCATAATTTGAGATGTCAAATTGAATGATTATTGGAATAACAGAAATGCTCCAAAACTGCTTTGAAATCTTTTTACTTTAACTTATTGTATTAAAGTTAAGTATAAAAGATACTGTTCACTTATACTTTGCAAAGGCCTTTATGTCTGAGCAAAAAATGGGTAGTCAATTCTCCTTCTTAGTCATTATATAAATATATATATATATATGCCCGGTCCTGGGCTTAGGTGCATAGTGTAATGCCCTGCCCTGCGCCCAGTGTGGGGGTAGGCAGAGTTGCCAGGTTCGCATTTTTCATGCCAAATTGGGCCTGTTTGAAAATCCAGTCACGGGTGAAAATTCAAGGGTGGCGGGGTGCGTTTTTTTGGGCTACTTTTAAAAATTACGTGGCCGCCAAAAAAACAATAAAAAGTGGGTGATGCCTTGTATATTACTTCAATATGGCGGGCGGACATGTATAAGTCGAGACTATGGAAGTTTAAATACAACAATAACAACGAAGAGAACATAAGACTATAAGGAAAGATAGCCTGAAAAGGAGAGAGAGAGAGAGAGAGAGAGAGAGAGAGAGAGAGAGAGAGAGAGAGAGAGAGAGAGAGAAGGTGAAGAGAAAATAGTCACTAGCTAATATGTTGCTTCAGTTTCCTATGAAAAGTTTCCTAGGTTTTATACAGAACTCAGATTCAGGTTATTATATATATAGTGGAACCTTGGT
The DNA here is from genome assembly GCA_036984385.1 of Crenuchus spilurus. Taxonomy (NCBI): domain Eukaryota; kingdom Metazoa; phylum Chordata; class Actinopteri; order Characiformes; family Crenuchidae; genus Crenuchus; species Crenuchus spilurus. The sequence goes on from BRDA01019678.1 coordinate 14,837, forward strand.
TATTGTTTCCCCTGGCTA
>BRDA01019679.1:2716-15317 GCA_036984385.1 Crenuchus spilurus
ACATTTTATTATAATAGTCTGTTATTGTAAGTATTATTCATTTTATTATTGATATTATTCTGTTATTACTTGTATTTTTATTTTATTATTTTTATTAGTCTGTTATTATTGGTATTATTCATTTTATTATTGGTATTAGTCTTTTATTATTGCTATTGTTGTTATTATGACTTAAAGGGATTAGTATTTTTTCATTGTTCTCTTACTAGAACATAAAGCTTGTCAGCAGAAGGAAGCATGAAGTGCTATAACAATTTCCTTGTAGATGCTGTTGAACTTAACACAGTGGACCAAGACCAGCACCTCAAACCACCACAGACTGCAGAAACTGCACACTGTTTAATTTGTAGCAGATACATTTTTATTAAGCAGATAATTTGTATTGTGTGTCTCTCAGACTCTGGGAGCTGATTTACAAATGAAAAGAGAACTTTGGACCAGTTCTGGTTCTGCTTAGTCCAGGTAAGACACTTCTGATGTTGTCTCTGGTTCAGGAGTGTTGATATTAGGAATGTAGCATCTGTGACTCTGAGAGATACACAGTGTTTATACTGTTTATAGTCATTTACTCACAATCAGATATTATTATAATGTGAGATTATTTTTAATGTAGGTATTTGCTGTATATTCTTAGTCTTTTTGTTGATAAAGAGATAAAAACCATGTTGTTTGTTCAAGTCCATGGACATGATCATGCTGGCTGCAGGTAAGTTGGCATGGAAAGATGAAACACAACCCTTTGGTCATTACCTCAGCAAAAGATCAGCAGTCTTGTCTCTGGTGGGCTGCAGACTAATGTCCACACAGACGCAGAATGCTAATGTTTTCATCAAACTGCGCAGATTTGGCTGCCACAGAAAGCCATGCTGGGAAACACAGAGACAAGCTCCAGGTGTCCAGTTTGGCCGAGATGAATGAAATCAGAGGAGGAGGGGACGAAAGGTCAGTACATTCTGTCAGGTCACTGCTGGGCCTCAATGTCTTTTTCATTCGCCTCTCATGCCATCATAAAATATCTCTGCCCCAGGGGAGACACATAAAACCGACAGGCAGAGGCTGAGCAGCTGAAAAGCGGGAAAAAAAGAGAACAAAATCGATCTTCTCCGAATTACGTCCAGCCTAGTTAAGGCCGTGATTCAGCTTGTGGTGGGCTTTTATTTTATATTTTATTTTTTGATCAGGTTTGGCTCTGCTGAAGCATCGGATCAGGAGAATGACCCTCAACGTAATTCAGTTTAGCTTTTCTCTCTCCATCATTCTGGTCAGTATCGGCCATCGTCCTCCGTCAGCAGGTCATCAAAGCTGCAGCAATATTATCATTAATAATTAATATAATATGTTTATAATATGTACTTCTATACTTCTATAATTTATAGTGGTCACTGGATAATTAATAGTTGATGCTCAATAATATATAGTCCATACTGAATAATTCATAAATAATACTAATTCATAGTGGTTACTCAATAATATACAGTAATTCACAGCAGATACTTCATAGTGGATACTGAGTAATTCATAGTAGACACTGTAAAATTCATAATGGATGGTGAAAATTGTAGTTGCTACTAAATAATGCATAATGCATGCTGAACAAATAACAGTAGATACATAATGATTATATTAGGTACGAAATAAATCACCATGTATTCTGAGTAATTCATAATGGACACTGAATAATTCATAGTGACTGTTGAATAAATAACAGTAAACACTCAATAGTTCATATTACAAATACTGCATAACATGCAGTTACTGAATATCTCATAGAAGGTACTGAATAATTAATACTGGGTACTGAATAACTCAAAGTAGATACTGAATAATTCATAGTGGATACTGAATAATGTATAGTAGATGCTGAATAACTCATAGTGGATAATGAATAATGCATAGTACTTACTGAATAATTCATAGTGAATGCTGAATAATGTATAGTAGTTACTGAATAATTTACAGTGGGTGTTGAATATTGTTTATTAGATGCTGAATAATTAATAGTGGATATTGAGTAATGTATATTAGATGCAGAATAATTAATAGTGAATGTTGAATAATGTGTAGTAGTTACTGAATAATTAATGGTGGATACTGAATATGGTTTAGTAAATTGTGAATAATTCATAGTGGATATTGAGTAAAGTATATTAGATGATGAATGATTCATAGTGGATACTGAATAATGTATAGTAGTTACTGAATAATTAATAATATATGTTTGAATAATGTATAGTAGATGCTGAATAATTCATAGTGGGTGTAGAATATTGTTTAGTAAATGCTGAATAATTCATAGTGGATATTGAATAATGTATAGTAGATGCTGAATAATTCATAGTGGATGCTATGTGTATAGTATTATAATTGCAGGGTTTTGGAGGTTACTGATGTTATGCTGTTTTTCAGACTCTCGTTTCTTCAGATCAGCGTCAGTGTTTGTAAGAGAAGCGAGGCTGCCTCTCTCTATTTTCACTCTGCTATATTAAATGTTTACCTGGCAAACAGACTGTACGATCACTAGCTCATTAATGTCATTTAAAGAGATAGTGTAGAGGAGGAGTAAACAGTGTAGCTGCACTGAACTTGTGGAAGTTTGCTGGCATTTTTAGTGGAGCGCCTGGAGAGAAATTCCAATCACGCCTTTGTGAAGACGCTGCTGTCTGCACAGCTTTAGGGCAAGGGGAACATGGGCAATTATGCAGCTTTACACACACACACACACACACACACACACACTCCAGCACGCATGCATGCACCCATACTAGTGAAAGAGGAGGAAGATTAGTATGCCAGTGGTACACAAAAACTCATCATAAACACGACGTCCTCAGTAATACATCCCTGATCCCTCTCCACACAATAAATAAATAAATAAACAAATAAATAAATAAACTCTCTCTTCAGTACAGGACATACGTGCAGCGTCGCACATCACAGAAAATAAAACAACTATCCAGCTGTTTCTCACCAGAACTGTACATGAACTGCAGGTGCAATAAATAATATTTTTTTATTATTATTAATTATTAATTATTTATTATTGACACTCTCTCCTCAATATTAACTAACACACCTGACTTTGCCTTATTCAACTCTGAGACTAAGTAAACAAATAAATAATCCCTCTTTTACTCCACATCACACCTGCAGACACTCAGATTAACAATGATAATAGAAAAATGTAAACAAAAATGTGGGGATGTTCAATTTGTACACAAATTAAACTTTTGTCCACAATTAAAGAAATAAATTAATAAATATTTTGGGCTGAAATGGTTAACATGTCCATAAAACAACAACAAAACAACTCCTGTATTTAAATGTGCCATCTATTATTATTATTATTAATAATAATAATAATAATAATAATAATAATAATAATAATAATAATAATAATAATAATAATAATAATTAGCAGCTATATTTACAGTACCAAAAAAAAGTTTGGACTCACCTTCTGGGCATTCAGTGTTTTTCCATTATTTAAAAATGTTCTACATTGTAGATTAATACTAAAGTCATCTAAACTATGAATAAATACATATGTAATTATTTAGTAAACAAACAAGTAAACAAACCAGAATATGTTTATATTTTACATTCTTCACAGTAGGCACCTCTTGCTTAGATGCAGCTTTCTTGGCATTTTCTCAGACAGCTTTATGAGGTAGTCACCTGGAATGGCTTTCAGTTAACAGCTGTGTCTCGTCAAGAGTTCATGACTTGCATTTTTGCCTCTTAATGTGTTTGAGACATCAGTTGTGTGTCTACTTTGAAGTAATCTAAAACATGTTTTGGTTTGTTTAACACTTTTAAGTTTACCACATGATTTCTTATGTGTTCACTCAGAGTCTGGATGACTTCAGTGTTTATTTACAATGTAGGGAAAAAAAAAATTGAAAGAGAAGATGTGACCAAACTTTTGACTGGTATGGTATATAACCTACAGGATTGTTACACAAATAAATGAAATTGAAATGTACATTACAAAAATAAAAAATAAAAGAGAATCTTAAATCCAAACCAAAAATATACTTAAATGTGTGCCATCCATGACATTTTGAGGGAAGAATAAATTTACACTGTTATATAAGCTGAACACAGACTACTTTTCATTGTGTCAAAGTTTCATTTTGTCAGTGTTGTCCCATGAAAAGATATACTTAAATATCTGCAGAAATGTGAGGGGTGTACTCATATATATATATATATATATATATATATATATATATATATATATATATAAATTGTAAAATCATCCATATAGGTTAGGTTAATTTAGTATATAAATTAATAAATAACGCAATAAATAAATTAACTGATTCATATTAAAAATAACAGTAAATAACAAAGCAGATGTTCCAAAACAACTACATTCAACTCCATCAGCCATCAGCGCTGTATATAATCTATATATAATAACTCTGCAGTCATGTACACAGTACAGCTCATCATTATCAGGCTTCTGCAGTTCTGCTGAAACTGTCTGAGATGCTGTAAAAGTGAGTTTATGCAGCAACAGTGAAAGTGCTAATCACTAAAACATCAGTAACACAGACAACACTGCAAACATAGTGCAGGATATTCTGAGCCTCAACTACATCATCTATTAATCTCACTGCAAAACTGACACAACCTTCTGAACAGCCCCCAACTTACTGACCACTTTATTACAAACACCTGCCTTATAAATAATAAATAATTATAATATCAATATAACAATAATAAACCCCACCGGTTTTTAAATGTACAGTTTAAACATACAATGAGATGCACTTCATATTCAAACTCAGCTATGTGGTGGTGCAACAGCACTCATGTTTTTTTAGCATCTGATCCAGTTTATTCCTGGTGGTGGCTAAAAAGCACTACTGGCTTGCATTCAGACAAGAAAATGTTACGTTTCTGACCTCTAGTAGATGTTTTTTATCCTAACATTCCTCTACCAATTGGTAGAGATGGCACAATCACATTGTGTTAAGTTCAATACCTTCTTCAATAAGATATATTAACTCAAACATTCTCTACCAAATGGTTGAGGAGGATGTTGAAGGGCTCACAACACAGTTTATGAACATTTGGTAGAGATTTTTGGAAACACTTGTGTCGCTTAATGATGGTTACAAACAGTTACCTCAGTAGTTTCGGCTCTAGTTTTGGGAAACACTGTTGTGGCAACTGTATCGCTAGCAATTATGTTAATGCACCACAAAGTAGTTTGGTGCTCAGAAATGGAAGGGTTGTAAGATTCAGATGAGCTAAACTGTACTCGAGTGGCTGGTCAGGGTACAATCTCAACAGCTTCAGGTCTTTGGCTTCATTGGGTTTCGAGCCTCTGGGCAGTTTTAGAGTATCGCAGTTGCATCTTCTTGCCCAATCTTTCCACATCGCTGTTACAGTAAAAGGAATTTAGAGGCTCTTCTCTATGGAGAGTGACCCGGAGTTTGATCAGAAAGCCGAAGAAGGCCTGGGACGAGCGAGCCTGAGCCTGCAGGATCCCCATTATCCACTCACTCCTGCCGAGGCGAGACGCTCAGCCCATTCATATTTAATGCCCGCAGATCAATTATTAAGGTGTGGAATCTCATCGCCTTCTCTGGTGCGAAACATTGAGTAGGACAGGACATGTGTATCTCCTGGCACTCGTTTCCTAATCCATTTCTTCCCCACCTCTCTGTCCATCCCTTTCATATTCTCTCTCGCCCAGTATGAAGCGCATTAGGCTTTACGTTGACTCTCTGGCTTTCCTCACCTGTCCAAAGACACATTTTAAACACGTTTCACTTTGCTCTAGGAGACACTGTGGCTCAGGTGGAGAAGTTTACACCACCCAAAAGTTGGACAAAATTTCTGTGGCATAACAGAAGACCAGAGACTCTGATACCATTTTTGTTAACCCCTCTGTGAAGCAAATGCATGGACTCTCCCACTCGCCACTTGTTGTCTTCAGTTAAAGCTCCACCTTGGCTACACACGTTAGCGTACAAGCACATGAACTCTACCGTTCACCAATGGTTCTTTTCAGTTAAAGCTCCACCTTAGCTACACCCTTTAGAGCATAGAAACATGGACTCTCCAACTTGCCATTGGCTCAGTCCAGCTAAAGCTCCACCTAGACTTTGCTTGTTAGAGTACAAGCACATGGATCATTCCACTTGCCATTGGTTCTCTCCAGTTAAAGCTCAGCCTTGGCTACACCCATTAAAACATACACATATGGTCTGCCCCACTTGGCATTGACTCAGTCTGTTCAAGCTCCTTGGCTATAACTGAGTATAAGCACATGGATTCTACCATTCACAATTGGCTCAGTCCAGTTAAAGCTCCATCTTGGCTGCACTTGCCATTGGCTCGTTCCTGCTGAAGCTCCACTTTAGCTACACCCTTTAGAGCATAAAAATGGCCTGTCCTATTTGCCATTGGCTCAATCGTGCTAAAGCTTCACCTTGGCGACACCCAGTAGAGTACAAGCACATGGAGTCTACCATTCACCATTGGTTAGGCCAGCATTGGTTTACCAAATGCTCACTGGTGATTATAGGTGACCACAAAGTCACACATTATTATAACAACAGATGTCATTGTCACGTGGTGAATGCATCTCTCCAATTCACCAGTGCCTCACACTATTAAAGCTCCACCTTAGCTACACCTGCTATAGAGTGAGCACATGGATTCTCTCAGTCATGATGCTTATAGTTAGTAAATATAACTCATCATATGGGCTGGTTGTTGGGCTTGGCGCTGGTACTGTGTACATGGTGGTCTTGTATGATTCCATCTTTCTTGTGTCCTCTGAGAACAGCACCGTGTTGTGAGCAGGTTTCTGAAGTTGCATTTGTTTTCTCATCACATCTCTGAAGTGAAATGTCGGGAATGTCGTTTTGAAGTCTGTTCTGAATTTGTAAAATGTGTTGTATTTGATCTCATTTTGATAGATTTGTGTTTGTAATTTGCAGAATGTTGGACTGAAAGTTTGTATTTGCTCATTTTACACCTCAAAATCAATTTCATGGGAAGATCATACAGCTTACAGAAGTCAAACCAGACATGTTTAAGCCAGAACACAGAGCTTAACAAGTTTATCAAAGACACAGAATCTAACTGAGGCTCTGCGAAGGCCGAACTTCACTCTATAGAAGCATCCACCACGTCATTGATTCATGGAATGCACCCGGAGGAAAGAGGTCTCAGAAACGAATCTCAGTAACTTCTCCTAGACAACAACGACATCAGACGGAAACCAAAGTGAGACTTTATCTACTACTCAGATGTCTCTCCTATGAAAAAGACCTCAATCTCATGTGTTTTAGTAGAGCTCAAAAAAGTCTCACGTTGTGTTCAAGTTGAACTCAATCATTTCTCATCCAGGACTTAGAGTCTTCTCAGCTCTGTTGTTGTGAATGGGTGTTGCAATGTTTATTTGGACCAGAAGAATCCCACATCTCCTTTTTGGCTCACGGAGAATCTCCAGTTAGCATGCTGAGCCATTAAAGAGCAACATTTGAGCAATAGAAAATTATTGGATAGTTGTAACTGTGATTCAAAGTAGGACGTTTACAAGTAATGAGAAGTTTTCTTTATTGTTTCCTTGTAAAATATGATCTCATTGCAGTTGCAACTGAAAACACAGAAACTATATCTGAAGGTTTTAAGTATAGTATAGTATAATATAGTATAGTATAGCATAGTATAATATAGTATAATATAGTATAGTAAAGTATAGCATAGTATAATATAGTATAGTACAGTACAGTATAGTAAAGTATAGCATAGTATAATATAGTATAGTATATAATATAGTAAAGTAAAGCATAGTATAATATAGTTTAGTATAATATAATATAGTATAGCGTAGTATAATATAGTATAGTATAATATAGTGTAGCATAGTATAATATAATATAGTATAGTATAATATAATATAGCATAGTATAATACAGTATAGTATAATATAATATAGTATAGCATAGTATAATATAGTATAGTATAATATAGTAAAGTATAGTACAGTAAAGTATAGTATAGTATAATATAGTAAAGTATACCATAGTAGAGTATAATATAGTATAGTAAAGTATAGCATAGTATAATATAGTAGAGTATAATATAGTATAGTACAGTATAGTATAGTAAGTATAGTACAGTACAGTATAGTATAGTAATTTAGTGGTTTTCTGATGGTTTCATGTCAAAATGTCAAGGATTGTAATGGTTTAATTGGCGGGTAGTGATTCTGACCACATCTAATGGTTTTCTAATTTGATGTAAAGGTGTTCTGCAGGAAAGAAGAGGTAACCAATAAGCCATTTCCCATTAAAATTCCATTGTTTGATGGAAAACATCATAGTTTGTCTTGTTTTTCTCAGTATTAGTAGTTGATTGCTGAACTGCATTGTGGGTATTGTAGTCTTCTGAAAAGCTTCTGGACACAACAGTGAGAATAAATGCTTGTCTTGTGCTGAACTATACTTAATTTTAATGTATGTTAATGTAATATGACTTTATTCTTCTACATGTCTACTGGTCCATTCATCATGAAATGTTTACACAACATAAATGGCAGCTGACATTTTCACGTCGTGCGAAAAAATGAAGCAGAAAATGAAAAACTGATGTTTTGATATGTTGGTGACATTGTAATTCCATTGGTTTGTAATTTGTATTTTTGAAGACTGGTATTTGTTACCCATAATTCTTGTTATTTCTCATATTTCTGCTGTATTTTTTTGCACCTTGTTCACCTGGGTAAATTTATTCTAGTACGGACTTCCCCGTGTCTACTTTGCCTGCGGGAGATTTACATATGCTTACCATTAATGATTTGGATTTTTGGATGGATGCTGTTAATAAATCCATTCAGTGGGTGCATCTGCATAGAGCTCCTCTACTACGCCTTTAAACTACAGCAGCATCATGCAGAACATACACTTACATACATTTACTCTTTGTACAGCAGCAGAGCACAAGACAAGCAGTTACTGTTCAGGTTCACTGCTGGAGATGTTTATAGAGATTCAGTATAAAGAAAGGTTCATTATGTCTTCTGGGTTTAATGTATGTCACACACATGCTGCACCTGTGGGTATTAATATCATTTTGGGCATTTTAGTCACATTCACAGACTCATTTATCATATTATAGACTAAAAACACCTTAACCAACCAATTATCAGCAAAAAATATCACAAATATCACAAAAATATCACAAATATCACAAAAATATCACAAAAAATCACAAAAATATCACAAATGTCACACTCTTTTTTTTCATCTTCTGCTTTCTAACTTCTCCTCTCTTGCCTTATTTATGTTCTCATTTCTTTTCATTTGTTCTCTTCAGCTTTGTCTCTTCTCTTTTTTCACCTTCTGCATTGTCTCTTCTCTTATCTTTTAATTTCTCTTACCTTCCTTTATTTTCTCATTTCTTTTCATTTGCTTTCATTATTGTCTCTTCTCTTCTCTTCTCTTCTCTTCTCTAATTTTCCCTCTTCTGCATATTTATTTCTCTTCTCTTCTCTTCTCTTCTCTTTTTTTTCTTCTCTTTTTTTTCTTCTCTTCTATTCTCTTCTCTTCTCTTCTCTTCTCTAATTTTCCCTCTTCTGCATATTTATTTCTCTTCTCTTCTCTTCTCTTCTCTTTTTTTTTCTTCTCTTTTTTTTCTTCTCTTCTATTCTCTTCTATTATCTTCTCTTCTCTAATTTCTCCTCTTCTGCATTTTTATTTATCTTCTCTTCTCTTTTTTTCTCTTCTCTTTTCTTCTCTTTTTTTTCTTCTCTTCTCTTCTCTTCTCTTCTCTAATTTCTCCTCTTCTGCATTTTTATTTATCTTATCTTCTTGTCTCTTCTCTTGCCTTCCTTTATTTCTCCTTTCTTTTAATTTGTTCTATTCAGCATTGTCTCTTCTCTTATTTCTCCTCCTCTGCATTGTGTCACATGTTCTGTTCTTCTCCTCTTTTATCTTTCTATGTGTGTATCTCTCTCTCTCTCTCTCTCTCTCTCTCTCTCTCTGTGTGTGTGTGTGTGTGTGTGTTTCTGTGTATCTGTGTGTAGTTGTGTGTGTGTGTGTGTGCGCGTGTGTGTGTGCATGTTTGTGTTTGTGTGTATTTGTGTGTACGTGTGTGTGTGTGTGTGTGTGTGTGTGTGTGTGTGTGTGTGTGTGTGTGTGTGTATCTGTGTGTGTGTGTGTACATTTGTGTGTGTGTATCTGTGTGTGTGTATCTGTATGTGCATGTGTGTGTTGTACATGTGTGTATCTCTCTCTATCTGTGTGTGTGTGTGTGCATGTGTTGTATATGTGTGTATCTTTGTGAGTGTTGTATGTGTCTGTGTTTGTGTGTATGTGTGTGTATATTGTATATGTGTGTATCTCTGTGTGTCTGTATGTTGTATATGTGTGTATCTTTGTGAGTATGTGTGTGTGTGTGTGTGTGTGTGTGTGTGTGTGTGTGTGTGTGTGTGTGTGTGTGTGTGTGTGTGAAGCTCTCTCTGCAGTATTATGTATTGATTGTATAAGGTTCTCCTGCACTTTACATTGCACTGGTGTCTTCCTGCAATGTAATATTTCACACAGATCGTCCCCCCACGGTGAGAGACTGTGGTCAGATGCTGTGCTGTTGGTTGGAGCAGATAGATTCTGTTTTTCTTGCCGAATTCATATCTTTCTCGCCCCCCTCCCCCCATCGGCTACAATGGGCTCCAGCTCTGCAGGGCACCGAGTTCGCCTCTGCAGTTACTTCGAACTTTATGAATTACATTTCCTCCAAACTGCAAAACAAATTCTTTATTCTGCATACCAATCACCTCCAACACAGGAGCGAGAGCGCAGCCTCTCATTCCCTTAATGTTCAAGGAAATACGTTCTACATTAAGAGGCCAAATGTTCTACAGATGTTCTGTGCAAGTGCTCCGTCCTGATGAAGTGATGAAGGCTTAAGTTCAGTTTGAACTTGCTGAGGCTAAACATTAATTTGTACATTTTTATGCACTGAACAAAAACAAATGTGATATACAACACTCTTAAAATGGTTCTACAAGGGTTCTTTAGTAAAGAAAATGGTTCTATATAGAATGATGAACACTCAAAGAACCCAAACAGTTATTTGCATGATGAAAGGGTTCTTTAGACTGATGAGGAATGTGTTGTATTTTTCTATATAGCTACATAACTTCAAAAATGGTTCTGTTGTAGTTACCAGGTCATGGATGTAATAATAGAGGAACCATTTTTGGTGATAGAAACATTGTGAACACTTTAGAATGTTCTACATTTCTGCATAAATATGACCTAAAACATCATCAAACAAAGAAAGGATATTTGTGAGGAGCTCATAAAAAGAGTTGTTGATGCTCATCAGGTTGGAAAAGGTCACAAAACATCTCTAAAGAGTTTGGACTCCACCAATCCACAGTCAGACAGATTGTGTACAAATAGAGGAAATTCAAGACCATTGTTACCTCCCCAGGCTAATGTTAGTGTTTATGAGTCCACAATCAGGAGAACACTGAACCACAATGGTGTGCATGGCAGGGTTGTAAGGAGAAAGTCACTGCTCTCCAAAAAGAACATTGCTGCTCATCTGGAGTTTGCTAAAGATCACGTGGACAAGCCAGAAGACTACTGGAAGAATGTTTTGTGGACGGATGAGACCAAAACAGAACTTTTAGGTTTAAATGAAAAGTGTTATGTTTGGAGAAAGGAAAACACTGCATTCAGCATAAGAACCTGATCTCATCTGTGAAACATGGTGGTGGTATCAGGTTTGGGCCTGTTTTGCTGCATCTGGGCCAGGACGGCTTGTCATCACTGATGAACAATGAATTGTGAATTATATCAGAGAATTCTAAAGAAAATGTCAGGACATCTGTCCATCAACTGAGTCTCAAGAGAAGGTGAGTCATGCAGCAAGACAACGAGCCTAAACACACAAGTCGTTCTACCAAAGAACGTTTAAAGAACAGTTACCGGAAACGTTTAGTTGCAGTTATTGCTGTAAAGGGGGGTCACACCAGATACTGAAAGCAAAAGTTCACATACTTTTGCCTCTCACAAATACAGTCATGGCCGAAAGTGTTGGCACCCCTGTATTTTTTCCAGAAAATGAAGTATGTCTCCCAGAAAATGATTGCAGTTACACATGTTTGTTATGCACATGTTTATTTCCTTTGTGTGTATTGGAACAATACAAAAAACTGAGGAAAAAAAGGCAAATTTGACATAATTTCACACAAAACTGCAAAAATGGGCCGGACAAAATTATTGGCACCCTCAACTTAATATTTGGTTGCACACCCTTTGGAAAAAATAACTGAAATCAGTCGTTTCCTATAACCATCAACAAGCTTCTTACACCTCTCAGCTGGAATTTTGGGCCTCTCTTCTTTTGCAAACTGCTCCAAGTCTCTCATATTTGAAGGGTGCCTTCTCCCAACAGCAATTTTCTCTCCACAGGTGTTCAATGGGATTTAGATCCTGACTCATTGCTGGCCACTTTAGAACTCTGCAGCACTTTGTTTCCATCCATTTCTGGGTGCTTTTTGAAGTATATTTGTGGTCACTGTCCTGCTGGAAGACCCATGACCTAGGACGCAAACCCAGCTTTC
>BRDA01019680.1:0-11717 GCA_036984385.1 Crenuchus spilurus
CCTCCATGATTTCTAAGTGGGAGAACTTGCAAATTTGCAGGGTGTTCAAATACTTATTTTCCTCACTCTAGCTGGCATTATGTTCATTTCAGGATCTCCAAGTCTAAACTGAATTTCTCAGTGACAGACATGACTAACATTTTTGAAAATCACGACTCTGTCTGAGAATCTACCAACCATTACATTTCGATAGCACCTCTCTATACAGTAATAGTGTTGTGGCATTAAGAAAAGACATTAGAGAGTCACCACAAACACCACTATTGTGCAGCATCTACCTGAATAATAAGATGGTAGTCAGTCTGTATCAGACCCCACCACACATTTGCTATTATGCAGGCAGGTGAGGGGACACTAAGCCAGTTTGAGATGATTAGTAGTGGGAAATTTAGCCAGGACATCAGGATAAACTTTTTGAGAGGGAATGTCAAGTTATTCATTTCTGAACTCAGAATATGGGATCTCTGTGTCAGGTCTGATCTGAATTATGATGTCATTTTTACAGCACAATGTAATATGAAATTGGAAACCATTCATGACAGAAATAGCACCTCTTGTTGTCCCCATCCACATCACTTCCAGTAGCCACAACAAGGATTTCCTTGAATGTTTTCAGTCCAAGTTCTAACCAGACCCAAATGTGTGTAGCTTTAGCTGTATTTTATTCAGGTACTATGACTGCTGATCTGTTTCATCTGGTTTACATATTTCCTTGAGATTACTTAGTTTTCAAATTATTATTATATCAGACATTCTTAGACGTCTATATTGTCATTTTGCGTATTTACATATATACACACCTACAGTGTGTCTATCTGTGTATATACCTGTACACACCAGAATAAGATATAGAAGATATAAAAGATATAAAATATAGAAGAGAGTCAGTACAAACAAGGACATATCTAGTACAAAAGCTCCTGTGTCTTATATAGCAACATACATGTATTTCCATTTGGATATCTGGATATGAAGTTCAGAGTTCCGAGTTCAGCAGTCTGTGACTCTGGGGGAAAAGCTGTTACAGAACCTGGTTGTCCTGTACCATATGCTACAGAACCTCTTCCCAGCAGACAGCAGAGAAAACAGTCCATGGTGGGGGTGAGAGGGGTCATTGGTGATGTTCCTGGCTCTGGACATGTAGCGCGTGGGTGCAAAGTCCTGAATAGAGAGGAGGGAAGTCCCAATGATTTTCTCTGCTGCCCTCACCACTCTTCTCACATCCTTCCAGTCAGAGGTGCTGCAGCTTCCACACCACACAGAGATGGAGCTGGTCAGAATTGTCTGTATGGTGCTTCTGGAGAATGTGGTGATGATGGGCAGGGGCTGGTGGGCTCTCTTCACACTGCACAGGAAGTGCAGATGCTGCTGTGCCCTCTTGACCAGTGACACAGTGCTCACAGACCAGGTGAGACTGTCTGTGATGTGCACCCCCGAAGCGTAGAGCTGCTGACCACCTCCACAGATGAGTTGTTGATAGGAAATAGAGTGTGAATGGTCTGGTTATTCCTAAAGTCAATAATGATTTCTTTAGTATTGAACAATCTATCTATATGAACAATACAACAAACAGGCTAACAAGGAAAATAAACTATTCCTTACATTTAGTTTGAGGCATTAGACAGTAGACAGTAGAAATCCAAGATATTTAATGTTTTGTCTAGTCAACATCATTTCATATACATCCATTCCTGCAACTCATTCCAAAAACAGAACAGTAAGGCATGTATTAAGGTCTGCAACAGTATGGGGTCATTGTTGCACTTCCCATTTCAATATTCTCTACTGGGAACTGCAGGCAGGCCAGTCCACTACCTGTACCATTTTCTTCCACAGCCATGCTGTTGTAAGGTGTGCAGCATGTGGTTCTGAATTGTCTTGATGAAGAATGCATGAACAGCCCTGGAAAAGTTATCATCATGAAGGAGGCATACATAAGTCTGAAACCTCAATTCTACACAGTTTTATTTATTTATTTAACATTTCCATTCTGCTCCAGGATTTGCAATATATATTATGTGTATATATAGACCCTGTAATTCAAAGGATCCAGTGAAAATATATCAGGTTTAGAATACTATGATTATAAAGTGCAAAACATAATTTATTTTCGCAATAAAGAAAACCTGGAGTTCCTAATATGGGCATAATACTGACTACAGATTGACAGACGTGAAACCTCTTCAATCATATAATTTAAAGCAACAGCACAACCACAGGACTGGTATCTTTAATGAATACCTACAGGCTACATATTTTAAAAGGTGCTCAGCATGTGTAATTCAGTGTCATTGACAATATTGTACTGAGAATGATGCGGCTGTCTATTGAAAGATGGAATAAAAGTAGGCTGATACATTGTAAAACAATCAGTAATTAAATAACTACAAAGTGTACTAGTATGGAAGATTTTTCTGTTAAAATGGCAAATGGGTAAAACAGGACAAGTTGTACATATTAAACCAACAACTTAGGGTAAATTTAACACAGCATGGGCTAATTCTCCACTTCAATAAGCCATTGTATGACACTCATAATCACACATTGTATGACACTCTCCATTCAGTTCATTGACGTAAATGCCAAATCTGTCCACATGCAAACTTAATTAAAGCTCTTTAATTGGAAGTCACTGAAACATTAAAACCTCTGATGCAGCCCATTGAGCTCTCTGGAATGACTAATTCATCCCAGCTAAATAAAATCTTGAATCCCTCCATAGCAAATAAGCAAAATGAGCAAAGTAAATAAGAGGCAATTAAACAATTTTTTTTTTCCAACATGTTTATGTTTATTTAAAGACAGGAAAAATATTTGTCATCTAATAAAGCTTCATTAAGCACTTGACTTACTGTCTGCCAAATCATGTATACAGAGTCATAGAAATATATACCTTTAGCAAGTATAGATGGTGACTTTATGGATGTAATGACAGGCTGGATGTAGAGACTGGGTATTAATCAAGCAAGGAGAGCATTAATCAGAGAGGCAGCACAGAAAGCAAAGGTAACCCTGGAGGAGCTGCAGAGTTCCCAAGCAGAGACTACAGTATCTGTCCATATGACCACAGTAAGCTGTACACTCCACAGAGTTGGGCTTCATGGAAGAGTGGCCAGAAAAAAAATGACTTACAAACAAATATAGGGAGGCTCATTATGAGTTTGCCAAAAGGCATGTGGGAGACTCCCTAAAGGTATGGAAGGTCCTCTGGTCAGATAAAACAAAATTTTAATTTTGACCACCAAGGAAAACACTATGTTTGGTGCAACACATCACATCACTCTAAGAACACCATCCCCTCAGTGAAACATGGTGGAGGCAGCATCATGCTATGAGAATGTTTTTCAGCAGCAGGGACTGGGAAACTAGTCCGAGTCAATGTTAAGATGGATGGTGCTAAATACAAAAATAAATTTGAGCACAACCTGTTTTGGTCTGTCAGTGATTTGAGACTGGGACGGAGGTTCACCTTCCAACAGGACAATGACCCAAAGCATACTGCTAAAGCAACACTTGAGTGGTTTAAGGGGAAATGAGTAAACATATTGGAATTGGATAGTGAAAGCCCAGACCTTAGATGTGGCAAGCTCATAAAGACTTATCCAAAGTGACTTGCAACTGTTATTGCCACAAAAAGTGACAGAAGTACTGACTTTAAGGGGGTGAATAGTTATGCACACAGAAGTTTTCAGTTATTTTCTCCTATTTGTTGTTTGTTTCACAATAAAGAAATCAAATGTTTAAAGTTATAGACATTTTCATTAAATGAAATGATGGAAACCCTCAAATAATCCATTTTAATTTCATTTTAAAAAGCTGAAGGTTGTGAGTTAGCAAAATATGTAATAACAACATGTGGTAATAGAAACTTTTGTTTACTAAATGTAGGCATCTGTAGTGCTTCATGGTCATCACACACTTATCTCACACTGAATTACATTTTTTCAACTACATTTCATTATGTGGTTTCTGACATATTATAATGTTATTTATAAACATGGACGAAAGTAGAGCACAACAACAAAAACTGAAATATTGTTGAAACATTTCACTGTTAATATTTTAATTCAAAAAGGTATTCTGTCAAACCACCAGGTATGGTATCAACACCGCTCTACACCAAAACACAGAAATCAGTGTTACACAGTGCTCCACAAAACACAAACTGTACAGTACAAATCACACCCAAATCATTACCCCTTATCACAATTTAAACAACAAAGCTTTTTTATTACAGATGCCCTTTAACACCATCCAGAAGAAGCAACTTAAACTCAGAGTGGCCATTCTTAATACAGTTGTGGCATTAAGCTAAACTTATGATTTTTGCTTGGAGCCTACAATTTACCCTGCCAACTTTATTATCATTCCAGGTTTATTTTCATTTATTAATGTAATATATTTCTACAAAATAGAGACATTAAATGCAACACTTTCCCCAGTACACTGTTAGTAACCCAAAAAGTTACAAAAAAATGAATGAGGTAGAATTAGTTACATTTGCTTATAATTATATTTCTTTTGTGCCCAAAGCGCTTTGTTATTTGAGACAGACATTACATTTGAGACATTTAGCAGATGCTCTTATCCAGAGCGACTTACAGTTGAGGGTTAGGTGCCTTGTTCAAGGGCACTTCATTCATGACCTGTCCAGTGATTGAAGCAGCAACCTTCTGGTCACAAGACCAGATCCATAACCACCAGATCATGGCTGCCTGGAGACTCCTCAAACACTATCAATATGCAGCATCCACAGCAGTTGTGACAGCAGTTCCTGTTAGAACACTCACCACACATTAATTACTAAGCAGAGATGTATGGAGAGACTAAACTAGAAGATGAGGATGATTAGGAGTGGGAAATTTAGCCAGGACATCAGTGTAACACCTCTTTCAGAGGAAGCATCCAGGGATTTTTTTCTGACATTGGGCTCTCAGATTTACGTCTCATTTGAAAGACAGCACAATCTCTACAGAACAGTGTCTCTGTCACTGCAGTGGGCATTGGGACCAACACAGAGTACCTACTGTTGTCCCTGCCAACTCATTTCAGCAGCCATACAAGCTTGACTTTTTAGGTCTCCCATCCAAGTACTAATCACACCCAGACCTGCTTATCTTTAGTAGATCTGCTTGTTATTTTATTCAATTTTTATATCAATATTCATAGGATATAATATTTATACTGTATTTCAAATCCCAATTTTCCTATGTCTGTTTTCATGTCTACTATGTAGAGTCTAAATCAGGGGTGGGCAACTCCAGTCCTGGAGGGCCGGATTCCTGCACAGTTTGGTGATCTACCTGATCAAACACACCTGATTCAACTCAGCAGGCAATTAGCAGGTTTAATTTTATTGTCAGAGCACAATCACCACTAAACTCTGCTGGACACCGGCCCTCCAGAACTGGAGTTGCCCACCCCTGGTCTAAATGCACTGTGTCAAGTATATCCACACATTAGAGTCTAGAGAAACACAGTTTTGTTCAGATTTGTGTTCCTTGTTTTTTAGTCTGAATTACAATAAAGTTGACTTTGACTTTGCTGCCAGACAAGCTCAGACATAATCAGCATAACCTCAGCTGCTGATCCATGTTCCCAGGTACTTCTAACACTGCACAATTTCCAGAGACTAAGTACAAAGTGATAGAGGTGGATGTGGGTGTGTATGGTATGAAATAAGTTCCTTGATTTTAAAATTAATTAACAATGAATTGGTTTTATTCTAATTTGGAAACGTGAGCAAATTTGTCACAGGCATCATCATTTTTTAAAAAGGCCAACTAGGACTATATCATTTGAAAATTAAATTAGCTTGAGATTACATTTGTGTACCTTCATATTAAGGGATCACACATTTGTTAAAGTGATTACCAGGAGATGCTCCTTAGCCCATTTCTAATGCCTCCCTAGAACCTCATCTATTCAAGTTTTCCTTCTAACTTCTTTTTAGAAGTTAGCAAGAGAATAGAAACAGTGCCTGATGAAATTTTTTTTTTGCTGAATAATTGCTTTAAGTGCACTACTCAGCAAGTTTTTGGTTCAAAGGTCATAGTCGCTGATCTGGCCTGAGCTTGACCAGAAATAGCTTTGATTATTGGGAATGCTGATATGAGTTTAGAGAAATTATTTTTATGCTATTTTGTGCTTTTTGACACTATCATTATTATATACAGCTATTGATATGCTGTTTTAGTAATTGTGATTGTGAAAAAGATCAGATGAAGTGATTTCAATATTTGTTTCAAGAGAAAGTGTCAGTGAAGTGCTTGCACGTGCAGTTGACTGGTGTTGATAACCCCATCCTTAAATGTTCTTTGCCCTCAGTGCTTTCCAAACTAGCTTTAAACCAAAGGAAAATAAATGCTAATCTGTAAGCAGAATGGCCTGTGACATCAATAAATCTCATTATCAGGTTTCAGATTTCAGATTATGAGCTGCAGTATTTAGCTTTTTACAGGAGTACAGCTTTTCCCCTCAGTCAGTCATATGGACACATATTTGTCTCTGCTAAAAGGTCTGTTGAACACTAAATACTTAAAGTTATTTACTATTAATGTTGTGTTCTTTTACCAGTAATGAGAATTAATTTTAATAATTACATTCATATAGTTTATGGCATTACTTCTTGAATAAAAGAAAACAGAAACAGGCTAAATCTCTTCAGCTTTGCAAAACCAGTTGCCAACTGAAACAGAACAGATTTCTTTCTTTAATTATAAAGTTACATGCAAATTCATCACAAAATATAATTTCACTAAAAAACAGCACTTAATCACAAAAGCCTTAAACTGTGGTACAAACTGTTCATCATGTGGATATACGGCTTATTTAATTCCTGCTCTAAATTGAGGGTTCCCTGGAAATATGTATTTAAGAAAACAGAATGCAGGGAAGAGGAAGGATGGGGCTCTGTGTGTATCTTTCACCCAATGTCTGCATCAGTTTCTAATAGTCTGATTCAGTTGAAGTTCATTTAACTTCCAAAATTATATTCTTGCATTTTTGGACTAAAAAGTATTGTTTGCCTGGTTCAGTTATGTTCACCAAAAAGAGGTAAACTGAAACATAGCTGTGCTGTTGGAAATGTTTATTGTTAATGTTTTATTGTTAATGTCTTCTCCCCATTTTAATACTGAACATCTTCATCTCCTAGCTAGATATCCTCCTATCATGTCATGCTATCAAAACTGGCTGTTGTTTTTCCTGTGATGATAAAAATGAGTGAGAGATCTTTCACTAAGATTGAGGTTTAACTTTACATCTTTGTAGGCTGTTGCCACTTCCTGCATAAGTCATCAACAGTGTCTACAAATGTCTGTATAGTCTATTTCATTAGAATGTTCTCAGAGCTGCCACATAAGACTGAAGTTAATTTGAAGTTTAATCAACATTAAACATGTTCTGTGTTTAGCTGGTCTTGTATGTGGGCAGTGCTATCTTTTCTTTAGTTTGTTTAATTCAGTGAAAGGGCATTTATTATTTTACACAGTTCACAAAATATCTGACATATTTAGTTTACAGCGAAATGTGACGTTTTGTTTAAAGCCGTTTCGATTGGTTGATTTGAGTGTCTTCTCCTGCTTACCACGCCCAGTCTTCCAAGAGGTTGCCCACAAGAGGTATTAGCCAGTGAGAATTAAGCTGTTCCAACACAAACTGCCTCTCCACTTAATGATACCTGACAATCTGTCTACATTGACTCTTGGCCAAAATTGATTCTTTAGAAATCACACCCTCTATATCCACCCACTACCCAGGCAGCAAATTAGCAGAAGAGTTTCTTCTTACTAGATGTTTCTTACTTGATTTTTCCTACCCAGGGGCGGTTGTATCCTGTTTGATGTGGTGGGCAAATAATCCCTCCATTGCCCCCGGTCATGCCGCACTGACAACATGCCGCCCTGGGTGGATGCTCATATCACCCATATCAGAAACCACCACTGTTCCTACCATGCACTGAAATGTAACTATTGTAAGATGGAATGGATTTTTTTATTTCTCCACTGTGGAATTAATAAGGATTGTCTTATCTTAAATTCTGAGACACATCAATTGCATGGCATTCACCTCTCAGTGCTGAGGCAAGCACATCTGGATGGAGTTTCCATGTTCTTCCTGAGTCTGCATGTGTTTCCTCCAGCAACTCCAGTTTCCTACCAGAGTCAAAAAACATGGAGAATAGGTGAATTGGGTAATCTAAATGATCCTGGTGTGTATGAATGAATGAATGTGTGTATGCCCAGATGTGGTTTGACTTGATACAGCGGACACATGTGGACAGTTGTTTTCCAGTTGAGATGCTGTGCGCAATTGGCTACTGTTTCTTGCTGGTGAGTAGTTCAAAATGTGTAAAAGGTTTTATGTGTACTATGTTAATTTTAAACACATCATTGGGTATTAGAAAAATGCTATATATGTGTGTAATATTCATCAGCATAACTGCTGTACCAATTAAGGTTGATTACCACAACTTTTATTAAGGTATTTAATATTTAAGTTATTTAATACTGTCCAAAATATGGAGATCAGGTAAATTGGCTACTCTAAAAAACTTAATTACCCTGGTGTGTGTATGTCTGTACATGAATGTGTATGTCTGTGCATGAATGTATGCATGTATGCCCAGATTGTTGGCACTCTGTCCTGATCCCCCTTGTGCTTAATGCAGTCGTCCAGGTGGACGGTCGCTTCTGGTTGAGAGTATGCTGTGCATGATTGACTGCTGCTTCTCACCGGTGTGTGTGGTTGAGTGTGTAAATGGAGTGTGTTGATTGTAAAGGATCCTTGGGTGTCTAGAAAGGCTCTATATAAGTGTAATATATTAATAATAATAATAATAATAATAATAATAATTTAAGGCATTACCATAGTCAAAATTAATCTCTCTTTTAGAAAAAGTTGTGTTTATGCAGTCCTGAGTTGTAGATTAAATTAGATGAAACTAATTAAAATTAAATTTTTATTAATTTAATTTAAATCTTAATTTAATATTTTTAATTTAAATTTAAATTAGATTTTTTGTCAGTGTGATTGCACACAACAAAGTTTGGCCTCCACATTCAACCCATTCATAGAGTGAAACACACACACTACTGAACATATTATTCAATGAGAACATGTGCATGAAGCAGTGGGCAGGCCAATCCATGGTGCTTGGGGAGCGTTTGGGGGTTAGATGCCTTGCTCAAGGGCACTTCAGTCATGACCTGTCCAGGGATCAAAACAGCGACCTTCCAGTCATAAGACCAGATCCCTAACCACCAGACCACAGTTACCCTCTGATGTACTGATGCAGTTTGAAAAAGTACTGAAACACAAAGTGGTTATCACACACATGCAGGCTCTGTTCTGTAGAAAATATCTCATAATCAGCTGTGTCTACTTCATAATCAAAATGGCCTAGAGTTTCCAAGCTACTTAGATGGGGTGTTAATTGTATAGTTTTCAGGGTTTTTTAAACAATATGTCCCCTTTAAGCTCAGTTTTGTTTGATCAAAAAGCACAAAACCAAGTCCAGTCCCTTCAATTTACGATAGCATAGATGAAAACAGTGAGAGAAGTTTTTAACATGCCCTGGCTAACGTAATTTCCTCTTCTAAAGTCTGTAGTACTGTATTAGCACAAGTGAAGAGTTTTGGAAGAGCAAAATAACTCAAAATACATACAGTAGAACTTGCCCAGATGTCATTGCAGTATCTCTTTCAATTCTGGAAAAATGATGTACAATTCTGTTTATAATAATGTTGTGAATTTTTTTTATATATCAAACTGGACTCACAATCTATTATGGATACTAGGGATTCAACTCTGCTAGCTTGGTTACACAACTAACAACAATTGCAATCTATCTATTTACAGAATATATCAAATTAGCTCAGTGAGACTATAGCCAAGATGAAGTAAGAAGTCTAGAAAAACATCTGACAGGATGTTGAGTTGGTGGGGATTATGTTTTTCACAGATTAGATGCTTTTACAGGGGTTGACAGTCATGAAAGTATTTACAAATCATGACACCACTTCACGGGGTGTTCTTTCCTCAACAGTCCAGCTCATTTTCTTTATAGAATTCAATTGGTACTGTTTATTCAATTAAGTGGAAAAGCGACAACAATCTAACCAGTCTTTTGCCAAGGGCAAGTGTCTTATTAAAGACAAGAAGAAAATAAAAAACAGGAGCTTGAAATTATGCAAAAACTCAGTATGCAAAACTACAGTAACCAACAAACCAAACCAAACCAAAGTAAAAATAGACCAGCTGAAAGCAACCTGAGGTAGAAGTAGAAGTGTAAGGGAAAAAAACTGCAAAAGTACTTGTGTTCGCAAAAGTTCACCACAGAACTGGGTGGAACTTCTTCATGCATCCTGTATTTATGAAAATAGGAACTAAATTTGTTAGGTGTTCTTGTGCTTTGGTTCACAACTGCTAAACCACCAAAGTGAGCAGTGTGAGCAGCAGTGATGCAGTTCAGACACTGAACCAACAGAAACAAAAGCCTTATAAGTATTGCTCTGCATTGCCACAGTGAGTATATATATATATATATAGTACTGCCCTCCAGTCACGGATGGAGCAATTTAGATGGGGAAGGGTTCATTCTGATGAGACTCCTTATTGTGCAACAAGCAGAGCCAAATCTGAATGACTCAAATGTCATGTTTTCAGACCTAGTAAAAAAAACTGTTGTTTTATTTCAGTTTGTTGATTGGCAGGCTAATATATCCAATCAAAATCCAAATTCCACACATATCCAAATGTAAAAATACTTAAAACGTTTAAGTGTAGTTCCTCTAGAACTTTTAGTCATTGTTACTGTTACAATGTCCAGGATTTCCTTTAGAAACAATGCTTGTACACAAAAACTGATGTTTGTTGTGTACAGATAATTTGTTATGACTTTCACAAGCTGAATGATTGATTACACAGCTTACATCAGGAATGTGCTCTGATAGGATTCTGAAAGGACATCCTCTTTATTTAGCAGGTTTAACTGAACTTAAACCATAAACATTGTGACATCTTCAAAAATGTTTCAGCTTCAGTTTTGTTTTTAATGTTTAACTGTTTATTGTTCATTTTTCTGTTTTTGCTTGTGAAATTTAATATTTAGTGTTTGCACTTTTCAGCTACTCTCTAAGATGTGATTGGTTAGAGTTAGCACACATCCAGGTTTTCATTTCAGTTACACAGCTTGTTAGGGAAGAGTGCTGCAGCAGTAGCTGCCTTGTTAAAAATGAAGAGTTAAATCTCATTTGTGTAGCAGCGCAAATTGAGACAAAACTGATATATGATGTTCCTCATGGGGAGCAGATAAATGATGAAGAGGACTGAGCACAAACTGAGACAGTGGGCAATAGAAGAGATGCAATTGATCATGTTAATGAATTGTTGTCTGTCTGCAAAGTAGGATTTTAACCAAGAGAGAGCAGAGCCAGTAATGTGAAAATATTCTGAGACAGAAGGATAGAATGACTAATGATGTCAAAAGCTGTAGTCAGATTGAGTGAAATGAGAACATTGAGAAAGCCAGCACCTAAGGAAAGGAAGAGATCATTTGTAATTTGTAGAAGAATTGTTTAAGTGATGTGTGTGAAAGCCAGATTGAATTATTATTATTATTATTATTATTATTATTATTATTATTATTATTATTATTATTATATATTGCCACCATTCAAGTATTTTGACTATATATACAGGACATATATAGTATA
>BRDA01019694.1:0-10275 GCA_036984385.1 Crenuchus spilurus
TTGTACATCAGTGACATCACATCCTTTGAACATGATGATGGTTTTACACTCTGCTACAACTGACTAGTGTGCTCACTTATGTACACATGCACTTCATTCCAAACAAGTGAGAGATGTAAGATAATAAAATTATGTATTAGATGATTATTAGAATTATTATTAAATTATTATTATTAAGAAATGATGCTGTCAATCAAAGGAACAAAGCCCAGTTTGAGAGACAGATCTCTTCTCGGCAAGGTGGATGTGTCCTGCAGTGAGGTGTGTGTGTGTGTGTGTGTGTGTGTGTGTGTGTGTGTGTGTGTGTGTGTGTGTGTAAAGCTGTGTAGGCAGAAGCCTGATAAAGAGCTTGTGCAGCACCTGAGTGGCTGTGTCTCCAGCCCGTCGCCACTGTTTGTCGCTCACTGTCAAAGCCCACCACAGACAGCGAGACCCCTCCTCTCTCTCCTCCTCCACCTAGGGAACAGCCTGACACTTCACTGTTTGTTCTCTATCTGCCTTTTCCCTCACCCTGTCTCCTGTTCCCACTCCCTGTGGACTGCATGATCACGAGGATGATGTGTTTCACTATGTGTGCGTTCGGGGAGAAGATGCGAAAGGGGTTACATGTTTATTCATGATCTGTATATTGAAACTTCAGTCTCATCTAAATACAGCAGAACGCACTGAAAA
The DNA here is from genome assembly GCA_036984385.1 of Crenuchus spilurus. NCBI lineage: Eukaryota > Metazoa > Chordata > Actinopteri > Characiformes > Crenuchidae > Crenuchus > Crenuchus spilurus. Next base: position 673 of record BRDA01019694.1, read on the forward strand.
GTGTTTGATGCTGCCAGTACTTGTTGGAAATAAAGCAATCGTAAACTCGGCTACAAAAACTTTTCCAAAGAAAGCGCTGCTCTTCTCTTCTGGGACGGGAGCAGATGTTCCTTCATGCTTTACTGCCTGGCATAAAATTACAGATTTTTTTCTCCAAAGAACTTGCTTGATGTTGGTTTATTTCATCCAAAAACTGTATAGAAATCAGTATTAGAGAGCCAGTCAAGAGTTTCACAGTTTTTACAGATTTTAGGATAACAGTCAAGGCTTCAAACCTTTGAGATAGCATGCAAGAGGTACCCCCCCCCCCGAGGTGCCAACGGTGAAATTGTACCACTAAAGGTAAAACACGGTCAATAAACATGAACAAAACTCCACGAGGCGAGACTCATAACTAAATATACTGAGGACGTGCCCTTGAAAGCGAAAGTGACACATTGCTTGCCCACAGAGGACTCTGACCTCCATTCACATACACATTAGGGGTGAACACACGTGGCCAGAGTGGTGGGCAGCCCTGTCCTTGGTGCCCGTTCAGTCTGGTCCACTCAGTTCAGGGGATTAACACACCTGACATCATTCAGACCGCTCCAAATAAATCGGACCAAGGATGACAGCAAACGGATCCAATTTAACTCAAAAGTACAGGTGTGAATACACCCTTACTATGCAAATTAACTCATCATAGGCTACGTTCACATTACCAGATTACTCAGATATGATCTTAATGTGGACATCAGATCTGAGTCACTTTCATATGTGGTTCTAGATCAGATATCAGATCTGTGGACTTGAATGTGAGGTCAGATCAGATTTCATGTCTTTGTGCTTGTACACATGTGTGTAGTGGGTGAGGCAGCGTTGGCTTCTCTCGTTTACTCACGTCGCTGTAAAAACAGTAAAAGCAGCCAGCTGGCATTTATTCACCTTCTTCACCTGATCATGTACAGTCCAGCACCTGTTTACTGTCCTCCTGAGCTAAACACCATCACACAGGGTTGCCAGATCCCCCAAAACCTCCTACTGATTTTGTAACAGAAACTAGCCCAAAATCTAAAGTGACACAAACATTTCAATGAGCTTTAAAATGTAAATCTTCAAATCTTACTTTCTTTATTTTATTTAGTGCAGAAACTCTGCAAACCACCAACTCTGAAGTTTACCAGCGGTTGCATTTTTAGCAAACCTGGCAACCCTGCACAACAGTGACGCTTGTTGTTGGTGACGGAGGCAATGTTTATACGCATATCAGTGTGCGCATGTGCAGAGTTGCCCGGTTCACAGTTTTCACACCAAATTGGACTTGAAAATCCAGTCGCGGGTGAAAATTCAGGGGTGGCGGCCGCCAAAAAACAACAAAAAAGTGGGTGTTGCCTTGGACGTTATGTCAACATGGCAGGCAAACGTGTACAAGTTGACACTAAGGAAGATTGATTACAACAATAAGAACGAGGAGAACATAACGGCAACTAAAGGAAGGCAGTCATATAAAAAGTGTGAAATGGAGGAGTCCTTAAAAGTCACGAAAAAAGGAGAGAAGAAGACAACCAAAAATGGCAGTTAAAATGGTGTACGTGTGAGCTTGAGTGAAATTAAATAACAGATGGAAAGAACTGTCCAAAAGTTCATAATAGCTCCTCATGTAACCAGAAAATACAAGGCGATGAAAAAAAATGTCAACAAAGAGGATCAGAGGAGAGAAGAAAGTTCAGGAGGGGCAATAACAGAAATAAGGAAGGAAAAGTCAGTTCTTTTATTTATTTATTTATTTATTTATTTGATAATTATGTTACTATTAAATGTGTTTGACTGGGATATGTAACTGTTATAAAAGAACTAATAAAACACTCATGTTACCATATTATTAATAACAATTAATTTATTAATTGATTAATAAATCCCTTATAAACAAATTACTAAGTCGTACACTCAATTCTTTGGCCATTTGCTTCAAACGTGTGACAGACATATATTTTGGGCTAGTTTAAGTTTCTGAAGGGTGGGTTTTAGACTTTAGACTGACTTTGGGCTGGATATTTTTAGTGGACCTGGCAACCCGTGCATGTGAGCTGTTTCAGGAACAGATCGGTTCACATTACAGACACATACAGCTCACTTACATCTGTGAATGTGAACCGTCAAGATAGTTAAATCTGATCTGAGTAAAACATCTGATTTGAGCAACGTGGCTGTAATGTGAACGTAGCCTTAATGTTCAACAGAGCAAAGTCTTCAGAAGCAAGACCGTCGCAAACAAACAAGAATGACTAAGACCTCTGGGTCCAAACAGCGCACAGTACTAAACTGGCAGCTTTACTCATTTCACCTCCCTGCATCCCACAGAGGAGAATATACGAGGGCGAGAGCTGACTTGAAGTTTTTAGGGTTTCTATGAGACGGGTCTTAAAAGAGGGGTTATATTTTTGGACGAGGTGTTAAGTGCAGTGGTTGCCTTAATAGGTCCCCTCAGACTTAAGATGATTAAAGTCAGTGGGACATCACAGCACAGTAATATGGGCTGTAAACGGGGGTGTTGAGGATCACAGAACAATTCAACCTCCGGCACCAGAGCCCTGCGTCCAGGTCACAACCCCCACGGCTTTGTTAATGTGCTAATGCACAATAAACTCATTACAGTCCATTAATATTTAACTATCTAATCTTCTCTCATATGTAATTTATTAAGCCACGGCAAAGATGAGTAATGCACTGGGCCTGGGCACAGCGGGCAAGCGGCACCAACCACATTCATTTTGCTGAGACCTAATGTCCCCATGTGTGTAGGTGGTGGGCAATGTTAGTAACTTGATCAATTTCTGGCTTGAAAATGAATGAAAACTGGCTCTTACACCTAATTTTATAAAAATCAAACTTAGAAAAATATACTGTGGTACTACCATGCATGTATGCTACTATCATGACGCTACTACAACAGTATTACAACTAGTTTCACCATAAGAAATACCATTAAAAGTATTACTTTAGTAAACTAGTTGCATTACTGTATTAACATTGTAGTAACATAGCAAAATCATAAAGATAATCATTAACCAAGTTTAAAAAAATGCCGGATAAAGCATTTTTAATATCTGTCCTCGTGCTGAAGGAAAATCCTCATTGGGTAACTGACTGTCTTCACTATCTGTGATTGGGCAGTCACATGGAGCGCCCGCCCCTCCCTACACAGACGTCTCTACAGCCAATACTGAACACAGACACAGTTAGACAGTGACTGATCTCTCTGTGCTTGGTTTGACTCTAGCCCACGTTGCTCTCTTCAGTACTCGCATCTATTTCGGTTTGTATGATATTTAAAGTTGCTTGGTGAACTGATCAACTTCTGATCGGTCCAATGTCAATTTAAGACTTAAAATAATGTACTGATTTAAGCTCTACCCAAATCTAGTTAAACCAAGCCCAATTCCAGTTTAAGTATACTTACTGTTTCACTGCTTGTGTGCACCTTTACATCCATGTGTCTGCAGAATTAAGGCTCAGTTTAGAAGTTAATTAGCAGAGGTGTCATGTAATAAAATACAAATACTTCATTACTATACTTAAGTAGAAATGTTGGTTATCTGTACTTTACTGGAGTAATTATTTTTGGACGACTTTTTACTTCCATTTTCATGTAATTATCGGTACTTTCTACTCCTTACATTTTAAAAACATCCTCGTTATTTCTACGTATTTCATTTCGGGTTGTCATCATTTAAACGGGTTGTCATCATTTAAAAAACATCCTCTCCAGATAAATTTCACCATCCAGAAAGAGTGAATGTGACTGTGGTTGGATGATAAGTATAAACATACTATTCTGATACCCTATTGGTAAGCCATCCATCACCCCTGCACGTCACGTGTCTCATCACTCTCCAGTAAGCTCAGTACTACACATATATGGTCCACTAATATATTTAAAATGACTATAGGAGCTGATTAAGGGCAACATCTTTCCTGCAAGCGCTATAAGACAGCACTTGAAGCTTCTAACTCGTACCTGCGGATCCAAAATCCTCCAAAAGCAACAGAAAGAGGAAGTGTAGTCCTCACACAAGTTCATTGTCTTGTTTTTTTCACACAAGTCTGTTTGTATTGTTTTACCAGGATAACAAACAAATGAATAAATCAAAAATGTTGCTTAGCATAACAGGCTACGCTAAGTAAACTGCCCTGATCTCCTGAGGGAAAAGCAATGGAGTACAGAGTCAGTTTGCAATCAGGGAAAGCAATCGATTGCCAGGAAAATACAGGATTTACTCTAAATACTAAAACAGTGCTCCTAAATAACGTAGAAGACCATACAACACAAAATTGCAATATAATTACTATGAAATACACATTTAGTGCAAAATGGCTCTTACATTATTAAAATGTATTAAATTTCAAGGGGCATATATGCAGCTAAAACAGGAAGCCAGTACGTCCCAAAAAAATCAACATTACCATTTTAATATAACATTATAGTCATTACGGCTTTTAGAAAAAATGTATTTTGGGGGTGGGGGGTGGAGTAGTGCAGTGTATGCCCCTGTGGCACAGCCTAAGTTTTGGCATTTGTTTTCCTTACATTACTTTTACTTTTATACTTTAAGTAGTTTTGAAACCAGAACTTTTGTACTTTTACTTCAGTAAAAAGCTTCAACTTGTATAAAAGTCTTTTTAAACCCTAGTATCTGTACGTCTACCTGAGTAATGAATGTCAATACTTTTGACACCTTTGGTAATCAGTCATTGATGACCTCACACTGCATGCCAGTCAAAGAGGATGAAATTCAGTCCGGCTTTAGAGACACAATGAGGTACTCCAGCACCAGAACTACAATAATATGAGATAGTTGTGTTTACAAGACATTATACCTAAAGACATTTCTGAAAATGTCTTCTGCAGCCTATCTATCACACTTCCTGGATATCAGCCCCATGTGTAGTGAATGTTCAGGCTGAATTTCCAGCCCAGCTAACAGTAATCTGATTGGTCTGCTCTCACAAATCTTTGTTATTACAGTGTTAATACCACAACAATTGTCAGGAATCAATAAAATGAGCATTTTCAAGCCTTGGCCTACAGCTTAATGAGGGCGATTTGAAAAATTGTGTTCTTTTCATAAACACGCCATTAGACGGAGCCCAAAGCCTTGTTGTTTGGTATAATTAAAACAAATGGACAAACTCCTCTGCAGTATGTTCAATCTGATTATCAGAGCCATGGGTGTGTCTAAGATTGGCATGGATGCCAGTGCTTCAAACAGGAACGACGTTACCAATATGTGCACACCAAATACAGTGTATGTTTGTTTATGCGCTTGAGTCTTTAGTTTGAGACTAGGCACCCTTGAGTCCAGATGGACATGAGAGGTCCAAGGATGTGATGAGTGGTTGAGAGAGAGAGAGAAAAAGAGAGAGAGAGAGAGCAGAGGCATTCAGACAGTGTTGTCGCTTTGGCAGGTGCTTCCATTGGCAATAAACAGCATCAGCAATAAACAGCTCTGTCCTTAGGGAAGACACAGGGAATGATCAAACCCCTGTTCACAGCGCTTTAACACGCCGCTTATCAAAAGCTTGCTTTATTATTTTACTCTGCCATTAAGCCCAAACTGTTAATATGAGCCAGGCTGGAGAACGATTCCACCGCAGCCTCCATTCAAATGCCACAGGGCTTTATGTGATTGGACTGGATTAAAATAACTCTAATCAGTTTCTGTTCTTCCGCTGCTACTCACGGGTTACAAATGGTCAAAGGCTACTTATCCACAGAATCCACACCAAAGCCTGTGTACAACCGCATAATATTAAACTTTATAGACTTGCTACAGATTAAAGATATTTTACAGGACATTTTGGCAAATCTGTTTACACGTAATATTAATCTGATTATTATTCACCAAACATGTGACGCAAGAGTCAGGATACAGCAGATTAGCTCGTTAGTTTAACGTAGACTGGATGTGCATGATTAAGGCTGTGTTCACATTGCAATCCTCATTAATTAATTCAGATTTTTTGCTCAGATCAGATTTGACGGTTCACATTCATAAACGTAAGTGATCTGTATCTGTAATGTGAAGAAATCTTTCTTATTGACACATCTATGTACGTCGCCTTTCTTACAGTCATATTTGAACAGGGTTGCCAGGTTTGCAAAAATGCAGTTACAGGAAAACGTCAGAGGATGTGGGATGCAGGGTTTTTGCACTAATTAGGATGACCAGATGTCCTCTTTTACCCGGACATGTCCTCTTTTTGAGACTCAAAAAAAAAAAATGTCCGGGCGGAATTTCACAAACGAACAGGATTTTGTTTTACTAGAGCTTACATCAAATTTCGAGAAAGGTTTCGTTCACATGCTACGTTACAAGGAGTCGGGTGAGCACTAGGACCCAGCGGAAATCCAAACCTGTTTCCCTTTAAGCCGCCCACAAGCTCATCGATTGGCTCTGCCATTTCTTGCTAACATGTTTTTGGCCGTCGCCGCTGTCACTCGCTCAAATAGCGTCTGGACTTTCACCTCTAAGTTGTTAACATGTTGAGCGTTAGTTCTGCCTGTGTCACGTCAGCTAGACGTATTTTACTATCAGAGGTTTCATGTTAAAATTCATAAACATTAACGTTTAAGTGTGTGTATGTGTGCGTGTGTCTACCAGTCCGTGATAAGCCATCCATTTGCATGTCTCTAAGTTTAACTATTATCAAAATAATTCAGAATTTCTGCTTATTTTTACTCAAAAATGAGGTATAATTTTATGCAAATGAGGTCTATTGACTGTACATTCCTAACATAAGTGTAACATTGGTGATAATGAGATGGAGTGAAGTTGACTGAAAAGGTGAAACACATAATTGGGTGATAATTTTATGTTACATGCTTTTAAAAGTTTATTAATATTTAGTAATATGTAATAATGTATTATTTTATTAATTTTATTATATATTTAATAATTCTAAATATAAATCATAATTTGTCAATATTTATTATTAATTAATAACAATTAATTAGTGCACTCTCCCTAGCACTGTAAAAAAATGCAGACTGACTTGGGCATCTGCCGGGCGATCCATCAGGACCAGGGATCTGCGCTTTTCTCCAAGCGCACTAGCTAAGGGAAAAAAGGGCTAAAAAAGAAGCGTTCGATTCAGGGGATTGAGCCGTCAACCTTCCGGTCACAAGGCTGGTTCCTTCACTACAAGCAGCTGTGCCGTGATGGTAAAGGATCCAGTCTTGTTAACAGAAGGCCACCAGTTTGACGCCGGGGCAGGACTGAAGTGCCCCTGAGCTCATAATGGTACTTACAAAATTATTCTTATATGGGAATAAATAATAAATTGCCCAGCACTACATGGACCTGTTCCTATCTTTGGGCCAGTAGAGAACAAAGATAAAAACTGACAAGTGACATATGTACTGAGGATGTTCTTGAAAGTGATTTGAGGGCAGCGTCCCAACAAACAGGGCCTTTAATTGTGTACACTGATCAGACAGCAGAGAAAGAGATACCGGCTCAGCTCTGCAGGAACTTCCCAAGGGAAGAAGCACAGGAAGGGCTGCGGATCATCTGAGGCCTCACACACACCAGCGCTTTTGATCACAAATGGGTCAGGCTTTGGTGTTAACAGAGTTATTATATACTTATTACGGAGTCAGGGAGGCGACTAACCCCCTGCTGAGTCCATCATTACGGGCAGCAGCACTGAGGTCATTAGCGCGCTGTCTCTGAGCTCTCGAGCAGTTCAGGTGCTGATGCTCAGTGGGAGAGCGCTAGAACTGTTTGGATGCTGCAGATACATGGATGCTTGGGCAAGAGAGTGATTGAGCAAATAGAGTTTGGAGGGGATTTGACCAGATCCCAAACCGATAAGCGGAGGTGTGCAAGGTTTGCAATCACAGCTCAAAGGTGACTCTGTATTTCTGATAAACAGGGGGAAGGAAACAGCAGGGGCAACAACCTGTGTACACAGAGTTTAGAGGGTGGAGGGACCTCCGAACTCTGAAAGACATAAAAAGGGATGAGAATTTTGCTCTTAATTTGAGAATTGCGAATTGAATCAAAGATCATGTTGCTTGATATCGGCAGCTATGGCAGGTAAGATGGCACTCTCTGGCTCTGGCCTCTGCCAGGCAATCTATCAGAACTGGGGATGCTGCGCTTTCCTCTGAGCACACTGGCTGTCCGTCAGCAATGTATTGGCAGCAGTTCAAAAAGAGGCGGAGCTTGACTTCACATGCATTGGAGGAGGCCTGTGTTAGTCTGCACCCTTCGAGTCAGGGACATTACAAGTGATCGGGAGAGTCAATGAATGGGTGGATCGATTGGCTACCAAAACACATTGGGGAAAATAAAAAGAAATAAAATAAATAAATGAGAATGTTGCTCTATAAGTAGTGAACATTGACTTTTTTGTGCTGTTTAACACAAATAGCTCAGTACTGTTTTTGACCAATTTCTTTAGTAGCAGCAATTGTAGCAATACTTTGCTAATCCACAAGGTAGCTAATGCTAACACAGCTAAAAGTCAATTACTTGATGGTGTTCTCTCTATATTTCTTTTGATCTGCGGTCCTGTTGTTGTTAGCAGGGATGGGTGGGTCCATACTAAAATACCAATACTTCCAATCTTTCTTTTACCTTCTCCACTTATGTTTCTTTTCAAAAATCAATCCTCACAGTAAAATATCATATTTTAACCCCGTAAAACCCAACCACTTCTAGCTGCTCTTGGTTTCAGTTTCTTTGTTGTATTCTGACATAAAATAGAATAACAACAACAACCCTGATCACAAGTTCTTTTTTAGATAATGCAAGATTTTGTTTTGACTTTTTTTAATACCTTCATTTTCTGTCCCAGCTCCGCCTCGTTCCTGTCTACGTGCCTCACTTGTTTACGTTTTCCACGTGTCTTGTCCATGTGTCATGTTTCCACTCCCAAATACGTCTTGTTCTCATTCCACAGCCCTGCCGTCTCGTATGTCGCTAATTAAGTGAGCTTGTACCCTTCCTAGTGTCTCACAGTCCTCGTCCGTCATTGTATGTCATCCACAGTCCAGTAGTTTTGCCACAGTGTTTTAGTTTGTTTTGTATAATAAAGTCTGTGTTTGGGATCAAAGTGGCTTACTCTCCCCCTGCATCAGCCATGTTTCTGACACATTTGTGCTGTTTATGCTGGATTATGCTATAAAACACAGAGTATTCAGTTTGTCAGGAGTGTTATAAAGTGTTCTGCTGACCAAAATAAGCATGTCCACATTTTCAGAATATCACTGTAAAATATAATCACAATCCACATGTTAACAGTATCAGTATCATTTTAGTAAATAATCTGTATTAAATTGAAAAGACAATTAGTGGTATTGCCCATCCCAAGTCATTACCTCAGCAGTGCATATGCATAAATTTTGGGGCGGAGCCTCTGAAAGAGCACTAAAAGGAGGGGTGTGTTTGTTTTGTTGTAGAGTTTAAATATAAACAGTCTTTCTCCAAAATTGTGTACAGTGCCTTTAACACCCCGTCCATCTTTCTCACAATAACAGTAATGCATTGTAATTCTATTCCATTTTTTTATAGCTTAAGAAAACGGACAGTCGGTGCCACAGCAGTCAGGAGGAAA
>BRDA01019698.1:0-12026 GCA_036984385.1 Crenuchus spilurus
CTCAGAAGCTAATTTCTTCCAATATATTTGGTATATTACACATTATTGTGCATGTTTAGCACATACATACATAACATAGGTATTGTTTATTTTAAAAATGTTTATTTAAAAGATTAAAATAATGAGGGTGGCGCACATATTGAGACACATAATCAAAGAAAAGACATGGAGGAAAGGCTGTGGAACAAGAGACAGGTGAATATGATAACAAGGGCATGACAGGGGCAGGACACAGGTGGAGCATGGATTTAGATCCATGTAAACAAAGACACATGGAAACTGGTACACTAGAAACAGCCATAACACGATTTCCACAGACACACACACACACACACACACACACACACACACACACAGACACACACATCCTATATATATATAATTTTAATTAATGAATGAATTAATTTTTCAACCCTTAAAGTAGATAAAGAGAACCCAGTTAAACAAATGGGACAAAAATATTATACTTGGTCATTTACCTATTGAGGAAAATGATCCAATATGATATATTTACAACTGGCAAAAGTATGTGAAACTTTGCTTTCAGTATGTGGTGTGACCCCCAACGGCTTGTATCTTGGAAAATTCGCAAGTTTGATCACTCATAAGTCAAGGTTCCACTGTATATGTATAATTTGCACTAATTTGATTTTTATCAAATTCATGGCAGAAGCTTACTGAGATTAATAATATGATATTTATATCAGGTAAATGTAAGGATGTTTCTTTCCTCTTGGAAATATAACTGAGGAAGAGTACAATTATTGATTTGATTTTCATCAAAACTCAACTACGATCCATCCATCTATCCATTATCACACCCACTTAATCCTTATCAGGGTCGAGGTTAGTCCCCTAACCCATCACTGGGCACAAGGCAGGGCATTTCACTATTCAACTAAGCCCAGGACAGGGCTCAACTATGATCCAAATATCCACAAATTATACCTAGGAGAGACTCCTGTATGTGTGTGTATCTCTTTCAGTGTGTGTATGTGTGTGTTCATGTATATATACATTAGAGCATGCTTTGCATGTGTTTGTGTGCTGCATTCATTTGTGTTTATCTGTGCCGGTGCTTTTTATGTATGTATGTATGTATGTGTGTGTGTTTGAGTGTGTGTGTCATTCCTGTCATGCCCATGGCATCTGTGCACTGTAACCAGCAGGGTGAGCAGCATTGTTCAGCTTTGCATCAGCATGCCGTGCATTTAGGAAATAATTACCCAGCGTCCCGCTGCTTTTATACTCTGTTTCATCTACTTTAATGGCCGCTTCTTCATTCGCCTCTAATCCCAAACAGGACGTAATGTGCAGAATCAAGCACCGGCCTTCGGATGAAAAGAAACATGTCCGCCACTGTCCCCATCCGAATGGAGAGGAGGCAGGCCTTTGATCTTCCACTCAAATGTATTAATGTTCTGCGTCGGGCCCTGCCGTTTCATCTACGCTTAAAAAGTCCAAAATATCCGGTTTGGAGGGAAGCCTCTGCTATGCAAATCTCTGGCTCAAGCGCATGCTGTGTTTTTTTTGGGGTGGGGAATTTTTCTATAATATTTTGGAGCAAACTAATGACATCTGTGTGGGTTGATATTGATCTGAGCGCTTTATAGGTGCTCCCTGCAGAGCTGAGACGCACTTTCATTCGGCTCTGTCTCGCTTTCTCTCCCAGCGTGGCCCTCAAAGCAGAGAGGGGGAAAGTCGGAGCCCCTCACTTTTGAAAACAGCTCTGCTCTGTGTTCACCACTGAGCAAAGTGCCACACACACAAACACACACCTACTCACATATGCTTCCTGCTTACTCACACTTAGCTTACAGAAATGCCCGTGACCTCATAAAAGACAACACTTGGGCACTAAACTGTGTCAGTGTATATTGATTATTGATGTGGTAGTGAAGTTATTTGTTTATTGCTTATATTAATACAGCCATTAAACCACCGCTCTAATGTATGGGGTCATTCATGCCAATGAACATCATACATCACATTTTCTCATTTGTTCTAGTCATTTTCAGACTATAATAACATTCAATACTGCTGCTGCTCCAGACACTCAGTCTTGTATGGTAGAACAGTGAGGTAGGACAGTGTCAGCACTTTTTAGCTCAGTTTTGGTGTGTTTCTCACAAGGTGCCGATGATAAGTTTATAGGCACATCTGTTTACTCACCTGTGGACATTTATAGCATTTGGCCTAATGGGATGTAGGAATATGGTGGATATATGCTTTAAGCTAGCTTGTCAAAGACATACATTAGTTGAAAAATGTTTGCAAACATCATATTCTAGTGTTTATTGATGTTGGACAAATATTCAGCAATTCTTGTTATTCATTGTTCAGTATTGAGGTTGTTTATGGACAAATATCTCATATTTTAGTGATTATTATTGTTTATTAAAATTCTTTATTGTCTAATATCTCATATTTGAGTAATTAATCATGTTTATTAAACTCGGTTATGGATTAATATCTCCTATTCCTGTATTTAATAATGTTTATTGAAGTTGATTATGGACTAATATCTCCTATTCTAATCATTATTAGTGTTTATTGAGGTTGTTTATTGACTAATATCTCCTATTCTTGTGATTAATAGTGTTTATTGAGGTTGTTTATGGACTAATATCTCCTATTCTAGTGATTAGTAGTGTTTATTAAGGTTGTTTATGGACTAATATCTCCTATTCTAGTGATTAATAGTGTTTAGTAAGGTTGTTTATGGACTAATATCTCCTATTCTAGTAATTAATAGTGTTTATTTAAGTTGTTTATGGACTAATATCTCCTATTCTAGTGATTAGTAGTGTTTATTTAGGTTGTTTATTGACTAATATCTCCTATTCTTGTGATTAATAGTGTTTATTGAGGTTGTTTATGGACTAATATCTCCTAGTCTAGTGATTAATAGTGTTTATTTAGGTTGTTTGTGGACTAATATCTCTTATTCTAATGATTATTAGTGTTTATTGAGGCTGTTTATTGACTAATATCTCCTATTATTGTGATTAATAGTGTTTATTGAGGTTGTTTATGGACTAATATCTCCTAGTCTAGTGATTAATAGTGTTTATTTAGGTTATGGACTAATTTCTCCTATTCTAGTGATTATTAGTGTTTATTAAAGATGTTTTATTTTTAATATCCCATATTTCTGTATTTAATAATATTTATTGAGGTTGTTTAAGGACTAATATCTCAAATTTTAATGTATCCATAATATTCCTATGTCTAGTAAAGCATTGCATTAAATAGCTCTAGTGGAGAATAAACAGCAGTGTTAACATCTATAAAGTCACTGTCACCAACTTGTGTGAGACACTAAAACTCAGCTAAAAGTGCTGATACTGTCCTACCTCACTCTTCTACAATTAAAAATGATAAATTACAAAGAAGAAATAATTATATTCTGGAAAGTTCTGAGTGCATATATAATTAACTGTTGTGTAATTATTTCTTAAAATCTGTGATTTTGCTCTTTATGACATTGGTGATAGGCTACAGAAACAGACTAATTAAACTGTGCAATTATTGTCATAGCTTTGACTTTCATAGTGATAATAGAGCTATGAAACATGGTACAAATTGTGCCATTAATATACTGGATTTGCCTCCTTTACTTCTCTTACAGTATGTGTTCCTCCAGCTCCCTGCTCTCCGCACTGAACCAGCACTGCTCCAGTACTCTGCACTTCATTACAGCCACATGGTTCCTATTCCCCATTAAAATGTCTAATTTTCTAACAAAATCAAAGACCTTGAGAGGCTTTAAACTCCAAAAAATAAACATTTGTAGACTGGAGGCCAACTTGGTAACTAATATCACATGGCAAACACCAATAAATCATAAGAAATGTCCTGTTGGAGTATTATGACGGCTATGAATGTTTTCTCTTAATCGTTGGTTTTGTCTGTGTGTTTGAATTCCCGTCTGTACAGATGTTTTTTTTGGTGTTTGCAAAATATTTGCCCATTATGTCAGTCTGATCTGTTTGAATTCTCATCCAATATCTTTGTGACTGGGTCTTGGCCCAAAAACCAGTTGGCTTCTAGACATTGTGTTTAGCCATTAAGAATGCGGGTTTTAGACGCATTGTGCAAAAATACATTTACATAATTACATAATAGTTACATAATGTTGACCATTACAAAGCATTTTACCCAAGCTTAGAGTGAAAAGAATGAAATGCCTAGTTTTTAACTCACAGCTGAAGAGTGGTGGTTTGGCCAGAATTTTCCCATTAACTAACATTCATGATGACTCCTAGCTATATACCTGCCTGTGATTGGCTCATCTGTGTCTTATCACCGGCAGGAAACAACCTCACTTCTTTTAAGAATGACTTCATGCAGAATTATGTGCCGCCACAGTGTCTCACAGTTTTACAGCGTCCTCCCAGTGGAAATGGTCCAGTTTATTCCAGTGTCACCATATTCACACTTGCCTGAGGGCACTGACCTTCTCAAAAGTGTGAGGGTTAGGACACAGCATGGGAGGTGGACATGGGGTCAGACAGACACAGGCATACTGGACATTTAACAATATAAATCAAGATAAAGGAATGTTTCCTTGTGTCAGAGCAAGCTCTAACCACTCCCTGTGTTCATAAATATACTAGAACATAGAAGTATTTCTCCCAGAAAATTATTGCAATTACACATGTTTTGTTATAAACATGTTTATTTCCTTTGTGTGTATTGGAACAACACAAAAAACAGAGGAAAAAAAGGCAAATTTGACAATTTCACACAAAACTCCAAAAATGGACCGGACAAAATTATTGGCACCTTTTCAAAATTGAGGGTAAATAATTTTGTTTCAAGCATGTGATGCTCATTCAAACTCACCTGTGATACGTAACAGGTGTGGGCAATTTAAAAATCCCACCTGAAACCAGATAAAAAGGAGAGAAGTTGACTCAATCTTTGCATTGTGTGTGTGTGTGTGCCACACTAAGCACGGAAAACAGAAAGAGGAGAAGAGAACTGTCTGAGGACTTGAGAATCAAAATTGTGGAAAAATATCAACAATCTCAAGGTTACAAGTCCAGCTCCAGAGATCTTGATGTTCCTTTGTCCACGGTGCGCAACATAATCAAGAAGTTTACAACCCATAGCACTGTAGCTAATCGCCCTGGACGTGGATGGAGGAGAAAAACTGATAAAAGGTTGCAATGCAGGATAGTCCGGATGGTGGATAAGCAGCCCCAATCAAGTTCCAAAGAAATTCAAGCTGTCCTGCAGGCGCAGGGTGCATCAGTGTCAGCTCGAACTATACGTCGACATTTGAATGAAATGAAACGCTATGGCAGGAAACCCAGGAGGACACAGAGACATAAAAAAGCTAGACTGCAGTTTGCCAAAATGTATGTAAGTAAGCCAAAATCCTTCTGGGAAAACATCTTGTGGACAGATGAGACCAAGATTCTACTACATCATTCTACTGTTTACTAAAAACAGAATGAGGCCTACAAAGAAAAGAACACAGTGCCTACAGTCAAATATGGTGGAGGTTCAAAGATGTTTTGGGGTTGATTTGTTGCCTCTGGAACTGGGTGCCTTGACTGTGTGAAAG
Organism: Crenuchus spilurus; assembly: GCA_036984385.1. Taxonomy (NCBI): domain Eukaryota; kingdom Metazoa; phylum Chordata; class Actinopteri; order Characiformes; family Crenuchidae; genus Crenuchus; species Crenuchus spilurus. Next base: position 5,576 of record BRDA01019698.1, read on the forward strand.
GCATCATGAAATCTGAAGATTACCAAAGGATTTTGGGTCGCAATGTAGGGACCAGTGTCAGAAAGCTGGGTTTGCGTCCTAGGTCATGGGTCTTCCAGCAGGACAATGACCCCAAACATACTTCAAAAAGCACCCAGAAATGGATGGAAACAAAGCTCTGGAGAGTTCTAAAGTGGCCAGCAATGAGTCCTGATCTAAATCCCATTGACCACCTGTGGAGAGATCTTAAAATTGCTGTTGGGAGAAGGCACCCTTCAAATATGAGAGACTTGGAGCAGTTTGCATAAGAAGAGTGGTCCAAAATTTCAGTTGAGAGGAGTAAGAAGTTTGTTGATGGTTATAGGAAGCGATTGATTTCAGTTATTTTTTCCAAAGGGTGTGCAACCACGGGGCGGCACGGTGGCTTAGTGGTTAGCACGTTTGCCTCTCAGCGCTGGGGTCTAGGGTTCAAGTCCCCATCTGAGCGGAGTTTCCATGTTCTCCCCGTGTCTGCGTGGGTTTCCACCGGGGACTCCGGTTTCCTCCCACAGTCCAAAAACATGGGGATCAGGTGAATTGGGTAATCTAAATTGTCCGTAGGTACGTGTGTGTGTGTGTGTGTCACCCAGCGATGGATTGGCGCCCTGTCCTGGGCTTAGTTGATTAATGTAATGCCCTGCCCTGCGCCCGGTGAGGGGGTAGGGGACTAACCGCGACCCTGATAAGGAATAAGCGGGTGTGATAATGAATGAATGAATGAATGGGTGTGCAACCAAATATTAATTTGAGGGTGCCAATAATTTTGTCTGGCCAATTTTTTAGCAGTTTTGTATGAAATTATGTCAAATTTGCCTTTTTGAAAAAATTCAGGGGTGCCAACACTTTTGGCCATGACTGTATGTACCACAGGCTGCTATACACAGCAGAAGAGGAGGAGCCATCAAAAGTGTTTAAGGAGAACCAGAACTGGACTGTTACTTGGTGCTCCAAAGTCCTCTTTACATTTCATTTGGAAATCAAGCTCTCAGAGTATGGAGGAAGAGTGGACAGACACACAATCCAAGTGTCTGAAGTCCAGTGTGAAGTTTCTGTGACGGTTTGAGGTGCTGGTGTTGGGCCACCGTGTTTAAGTCCAAAGTCAACACCTACCTGGAGATTTTATAGCACTTCATGCTTCCATTTACTAACAAGTTTTGTGGTGATGCTGATGTCCTTTTCCAGCAGGACTTAGCACCTGCCTACCGTGCCAAAACTACTACCAATTAGTTTGTTGACTATAATACTACTGTGTTTGATTGTTCATGAGCTCTAAGCCATACTGATCTACATTAAAACTAAAAAACCTTGGCATATGTCACTTTACTTGTAATGTATATAATATGTATGAACGTTTGTCTTTTTGAATTCTATAAAGATGTTCAATAAAGACATGAATTTTTGAACACTATAAAGATATTCAAGTCATTTGATGTAAGACTGTAAACGTAAATGATTATAATTGGCATGGACATGTGGTAGGAAGAGCTTTTAATTGATAGAACAATTAAAACAAAAAGCTTCCTTAGGCTCAAACATCTGGAAATGTTTATAAAGATCCGTTCATTGAACTATTCTTTATAAAATCAGTGTTTCTTCAATGACATCACTCCAAAGAGCAATTTTTGGCACCTTTAATTTAAGAGAGTGTAGTACGCAGTGCTCTAACTAGGACACAAAGCTTGTTTCATTGTGTAGCTGTGGAGCACAGTTTGGCCTACTGCCCTGCTCTTTTGTGTTTACGAGTTAAACAGCTTGTTTTTCTGGCTGGCAGCCGTGTTGAACGAAGGAAGTTGTTTCCGTATGACTCCTTACAGCATTCCTCACAGCCTCTCTGTCTCTGTCAGCAACCGGAATAAATCGGGTGATTCATGACTGCTAGATCATCAGTCACTGACGAAAAAGCTTCTTCTGCATGTTAACGTGCATACATGTATTTGTGTGTGTGTGCTTGAAGTCACAGAGCCTGGCAATAAATCTCTTCTTTTTCAGTGTTTGTAGCGCGTGAGTGCGTCCCGGAGTGGCCCGAGGCTCTATTGGCTGGAACAATGCAGAGATCAAAGCCCCGAGGACTGACAGCTGATGAGTGGCTTCCCCTGGCCGGAGCGCCGCAGCCAGGTTCACACCTGTACCAGGTGATTACAGGTAGATCTGCCTGCCTCTAATTGGACAATAAATGCAGCTCTCGGCTCGCTAATGGCAGCAGTCTGCCTCAGAGACGCCACGCTGCCATTTGGCCGTCGCCAGCGCTACCTGAGTCTCTCCCTCTCACGACTGAGAAGATGACATAGTCAACGTCTATTCAGAGCAAACAACAAGACAAATTACAATCCAAACCTTTAATGTGAGAGACAAAGAGAGGGAAGTGAGATCAAGAGAGAAGTAGAGTTACCCATATGGGTCTTTTGAATCAAATACCAGCTCAGTGGACTTTTGAATTGGTCCAGTTTTCACTTACATATTGTCATTGTCAGGACAGGACATGGTATCACCAATTTTGTCTTTCTTTCATTCTTTTATTTATTTATTTCTAATGAACTTTTGCATTGTGTGCACATTTCAAGATCAATGGACAAGTAGAAATGGCCCAACATTAAATCTTATTTTAAAAGTTAAAAGTTTTAGTTCTGTAAAGTTAGTTTACAGATATACCAGTGCATCACAAAACGATCATGACAACTTGCATTTGTGTTCATAATTTAATTTGAAAAGGTAAACTGCTGTATTTTATAGTGTATTCATCACACAAAGTCACATATTTCAGGCCTTTTGTTTTACTGTTTATAAGTTTGGCTTTTAGTTCATAAAGATCAGATGTTTACATTTACAATTACTATTCTATATAAAAAGTGTGTTATCATGGATGTTTACGAGTGACACCAAACTGTTTGAGTAGTAGTGTATGTACTGTAACTGCTCTCAAAACCAAGAAATCAATCAGTGAATGTTGGATAAGCACTAATTTATGTTATTTATTTATGTACGTTATTTTTCCCCATTTTAACATGGCTAGTGGTCTGGTCTGGTGACCGGAAGGTTGCTGGTTCAATCCCCAGCCAAATCATGACTGAAGTGTTCTTAAGCAAGGCACCTAACCCCCAACTGCGTTATGGATAGGGTTGCCCATCACTTTGGGCACATGTTTTCAAAGCCTAGTGTGTGTTTCACTGCACGGATGGGTTAAATGCGAAGGTCAAATTCTGTTGTATGCAATCACATTGGCAAAAATTGTACTCTTTCAGCAGTGTGCATGAAGCCTGTCACTGTATAGCGATATATCATACTGACTTCTATGTTACATAGTGTCACTAGATAGAATGAGTCAGTCTGCCTTCAGTGACACTATCCATCACATCCTGTAGTCCTGCTGTAACATGCACATACCACACCTGGAACCCGAACCTGAGTTAGTGTTTAAAGTATGTGAGACTTTAATACATAGTTAATGTAAACTGAATCTTACTGCTTTGTGTACAGTATTGGGTAGCGCTTAGGCAGAAGGGTCCAGCTTGATTATCCATCATTTACAATTTAATTTTATGACAAATGTGTCCAAATCTATATTGTACATTTCCCTTCCTGCTGAACTTTCCTCACTTGCTTATACTGTCATTTACCACTAATATACTGATGTAACTACAATTGCATAAGGGCCTGATAAAATGTCACTGGACTCCTTATGTCACAACTTTACACCAATTTGTGTAAAAACACCAACAATAGCTTGGTTGGGTGAGGTGAGGTTGGGCAGTGTCACCACTTTTAAGCTCAGTTTTAGTGTCTCCCACAATTTGGTGACAGTGACTTTATAGGCTTTAATACAGCTGTTTACTCTCCACCAGTGGTTTAGCACATGTTGGAATATGGTGGATATGTACACTAAGCTCACATTAGTGCTATAGCACTTATTTTACAAATTTTGTGGAAGAAAACCTGTTGAATGTTTATTGAAGTTGTTCATGGATTAATATCTCCTAGTGATTAATAGTGTTTATTGAGGATGTTTATAGACTAATATCTCCTATTCTAGTGATTAATAGTGTTTATTGAGGTTGTTTATGGACTAATATCTCCTATTCTAGTGATTAATAGTGTTTATTGAGGTTGTTTAGGACTAATATCTCCTATTCTAGTGATTAATAGTGTTTATTGAGGTTGTTTAGGACTAATATCTCATATTCTAGTGATTAATAGTGTTTATTGTGGTTGTTTATGGACTAATATCTCCTATTCTAGTGAATAATAGTGTTTATTGAGGTTGTTTATGGACTAATATCTTCTATTCGAGTGATTAATAGTGTTTATTGAGGTTGTTTATGGACTAATCTCCTGTTCCAGTGATTAATAGTGTTTATTGATATTATTTATGGGCTAATGTCTCCTATTTTAGCATGTTGAGTGTTTATTCAGGGTGTTTATAGACTAATATATCATATTCTACTGATTAATAATGTTTATTAAGGTTGTTTATGGACTAATAGCTCATATTCTGTTGTATCCATGATATTACTATGTCCTATGATGTGTTATATTTGCTTATATGAAAATGCCAAAGGTCTGGTGGAGAGTAAACAGTGTAAATAGCTAAAAAATGAAAAAGTATCTGTTGTCATGGAAAATTTAGGATGACCTAGAGCTTTTGAGTTGATCTCGTACAATTGAGGAGCTAGTAATTTTTTTCACATGGGCCCAGAACATTCTAGTTAAACCACTGCATTGATATGTGTCTGTGTATAAGCAGCAGAAATCACAACCATGTGATGTGTAAATGGCTCTACAGCTGAAGATGCTCCCTCGCTTCTCTCTCTCTCTCTCTCTCTCTCTATTTCTGCAGAGTGAGAGGGGCTTAGAGGAAGCCAGGGCTTTGGCCTCTAAACTGAAGTCCACGTCCTGGAGAGCAGAAACCACTCACAGCTCCTAAACATTCACTAGTGCAACCACTGCACACCCCACTGACCCATGCTCCAATGCGGAAGTACACACACACACACACATATTAATTAATGCAGGGATCAGAGCAGCAATACAGCTGCCTTTCATCCACATTCTCACTGCTGGAGACACTCCGATCTTGTGTGTGTGTGTGTGTGTTCACGCACACATGCAATGGTGGTACAGTAGAGTGTCTGAGCCTGTATGTGTGTGAGAATGTGTACATGTGCATGTTTGAAGTCTGTTGGTGTGGCGACTGGATGCTCGTTTGGATGTTAGTGTAATTGCGGTGGAGAGATCAAAGGCTGAGTGATGTTTCAGAGAAGACTTTAACTGTTTCTCTCTCTCTCTCTCTTTCTCTTTCTCTCTCTTTCTCTCTCTCTCTCACCCTCTTCCCTCCAGCCACTAGCTGCCCCCTGCACATCCCAGCTTGTAAAAAATGATTAAGGCCATGTTTGTCATGCATTTATTGCATTGCGTGATAGAGAATCGTATCTAAGGCCATCTTGTCTCGCTCTATGGCCTTAAGCAAATTACCTGTGGTCCAGTTTTGAGCTTCAGAATGCCATCTCTCTCAGGTTAATTACACTCCACAAATCTACACTCAGTTAGCTCTGCCCTCACCAGCTTTATGTATTTATTTATTCATTTATTCACCTAAATTAGCTTGAATTTTATTTAGAAGCTTCCTCTCATTTTCATTAGGATTATTATATTAAACATGAAGAATACAATACTGTGACTGGCTGAAAAAGAAAAAAATAATACAAAGACCCCGGCTTTCTGGTGAGCTCCAGGGAGATAGACGCAGTTTTATAATGTGCTCTAAAGTCAATTGGTGCCTCTTGAGTAGGTGTGTTGACCTTTAAGAGAGAAGGAGGCATGACTGCACTGAGTGAGTCTAGCAGAATGCCAGAGTGCTAATGCCACTTAGCAAGCATCTTAGTAGGGTGCTTTTCCTAACATAGTGTGTGTGTGTGTGTGTGTGTGCGTGTGTGTGCACTCATGAAGCATGGCAGGCATTTGTTCTTGGTATTCTGTATTGTTTGTACAGTTTATTTAGGCACAGTGATGTGCATGTATGCTAGTAATGAGCTTCTGTGAATGTATCTACAGCTCTTTAAATGTAACATGTTAAAAGTTCTTTCTAACTAGAAGTGGACACTTCTATCCTGTAGGGGGCGCTTTTACAGTGAGTGATATTTCTGTGAACTTTTAATTAAGAGTGATTAATTTAATTACACATCAAATACCAGTTTACTTTTATCCAATACAATCCAAAACAGAGTAATGTAGAATAAATGCTTGCATAGCAATACCAATACCAGCACCCACACTTAAAATGGTACTATTATGTATGTAAAGATTTCTAAGTCAACTTTGTTTAAAAAAAACATAAAACAACAAAAAATGCTTGCTTTAAAGTATTTGTTGTATTACCTAACCTGTCCAGCCAAAGTGTATATGTGCCTAATCATTACCTTGTTTGCAAAATTGGTCAAGT
>BRDA01019703.1:0-11067 GCA_036984385.1 Crenuchus spilurus
TATTGGTACTTGGTATCGGCAAGTACTTAAATGTAAGTACTTGTACTCGTACTCGGTTTGAAAAAATGTGGTATCGGTGCATCCCTAGTTCAAACACCAAAAAAAAGGGACGAAAAGGGACACATGGTGCCCCTCTAAGATGTGTGGTTCCCCTGTAAAATTGTGGTACACGTGATCCACGTATGCGGAGCGCCGGCCCTGCATTATATGCCCCCAACTCCCCCCACCCCCCACACCCCACGCTGAGGTGTCCTCTTTTTCATTATCTCAGATCAGGTCACCCTAGTAGAGCACATTTGAGTCACTGTATCTTATTGAACACATTGAGTTTTTCCTGGTTGTTGCACCTCTACCAGTTGGTAGATTTAGGCCTGGTTCACACTGCATAACTTTCAGGGTTATCAGTCATTTCACACAACTTGTCTTGCATTCGGGAATCTTTCAGTGGCTGTGGTTGAATTACAAGATCTTTTACCAGGAGGAATCCTCAGTGAGCCTGTCTGCTCTCCAAAGACACGTTTTTGTCAGAAAAACAAATGCAAGAACTGATGGACAAATGGATGTCCATAAAAGAGCCATAAAACTTGCATGTGCACTGATTTGCAGCAAAAATCCACTTAAGAAAAAGAGATAAATATAGAATAGAATAGGCTTTCTCCTCACCTTGTGTCTTGGGCAGCCATTGTCTGTAGCTAGTCACCGCACTAGCATCCAATCACAACACTTTTCACACTATTGGATTTAGAGTTGCAGAGATATTAAACCTGCTAGATATCTGTCAGGGGCTTGTGAGGCATCTGCAATCACTCAGAGAGCTCTCGCATCATGACTTTCAGTAGTTCACACGAAGTGACCGAGCCAGCGCCAAGTAAATATTGATTTTCTTCTGACCTGAGGCTTTTGGTGGTGACTCGAAAGTGACACGAAAAACAGGGTTAAAATCATATATAAAATCATACATAATTTCCTAAACGGCTTGCCATATTTAAAAAAAAAATATATATATATATATACTAGAGAAATGTATACAAACATGCTGTTACTAAAATATATGTGTACAAATAATCTGAAAATATTAGATATATTTACAGGTTTGCCTGTAATAATATATCTTAATGATAATTTACATATTTATTCACCTTCCTGAGATTTTTCCCCATGTGGTGAATTTTTTTTTTTTGCATTAACAAAATAGTGTGGAAAAATACACTAATCTTCAATGTACTGAATTAAAATATCTTTCGTATAGAATAACAACAATATATTGAATAAAAATAGCTAGTTTTGAACTACACATATATTTTACCAAAACAGCACTGAGGTCTTTGGGACCCCAAACAATAAGGCAGTTTTATAGATAATTATGTAGCTCAAATTCCAAGTAATGGTCCCCTCTGTCTTCTTAAATGCCCTTAGAGTGTTATACAGTGATTGATCATTTGAATATGTTTTGCTATAGCAATGATTATATTGTTCTTCTTCAGCCTTTACCTTAAGTCAGACTCGAGATTGGCTATAATAGGACATTGAGGCTGACATTGTCTTGTCTTGAGCAGAAGCCTCAGCTAAACTCCTGACTGTGGAGAGATTTAGCTTCAGGCCCAGTGTCCCCAATGGCCCCAAAACATGTTCATCTGTCCTTGTTTCCTGAGCTGCCTCAGGAAGCATCAACACACAGAACCATGAAACAAACTATTGTGCTTGGGCTGGCATCACGCCTTCGCTTCTACGCGCTGGTAAACAACACTATGTTTGGAGGCTTGTAGTAATTCCCTGTGCTGTGGACTAATGGCTTCACGCTTACTGATCGGGACACTAGCTTTGGTGCGAGACGGCTTCAGCCGCTACTGCCATAAAAGACAAAGACAATTACAGCGTTTGTTGTTAAGCTAGCTCCCTCGTCATCAAGGCCGAAACTAGGATTACTTGGTGCGGTGGTGCCAGAAACAATGAAAGCTCAGGGATGTTTTCAGCACAAGTAAAGGAAGCCATTGTTAGGGGATAATCATTACAGCCAAAGTGGGCATACGGGTTATTTCTCTCTCTCTCTCTCTCTCTGACTCTGGGCATAGCTTAGGCTCAGTCTGTCTTGGTATTTTCATTGTCAGTGATCTTTCTATAAGGACGTTGTAAACACACATTATTCTCAGCCAAAGGTAAGGAACTTGGGGCCCTTGTGAGGGGTACTATAGCACCAATGGCAGGGGGTGTTACATGAGTACAATCAGAGACACTGTAATAGGAGGAGGCAGACAAATGAAGTGAATAGCTATATTACAGAAAGTCCCGAATTTGAGTGTATCAGGAGCATTTCCATTATTCATAGCCAGTGAATCTGGAGCCCTATACAAAAAAAGCAGGAAAGGAGCCCTGAATGTGTATTTTTGTATTCTGTAACATTTAATTGTATTTTTAATGAATTATTTCATTTTCAATGAATGTCAGTAGAGTGTCAATCACTGTTCATGTACATGATGCAGTTAGCCACTCTCCAGGGACTTTGGAGGCAGGGCTGGAGTGCAGTTCAGAGAAAGGGGGGACTTGAAATTGGGATTCATTAACATTTTTAGTGATAGATTGAACATGATATTATGACAAAAGCTGTGACTCTTACTTTATATCTACCAGAGCTGAGCGATATAGCCAAAAATTTTATCACAATAAATTTTTCTATATTGATCAATCTCAATAATTATCACTTCATTTGTCATAGTTTTAATCAACATCTTTCTAAAAACATGAGACTAAATACATGAAATGTTACTATTTAAAATATTAAAATGTTTATTGCCAGAACATAATATTGTAGCGTCCGGCTGGACGCGTTGAAAAGATGGACGACAAAGACGTTTACTGTCGTCGCTTTATTGTTGAAACTTACAGTGATTGCTGTTGGCCGCAGCCACTCCAAAATACCAAAAGGCTAGAGAGCCAAGCTAACAGGCTAATGCTAGCACTTCGGCTGACACACAAACACACACACAGAGCAAGCCCTCCTCCTTCTCCTTCTCACACCCAAACAGACGAGCACACAGCGACCTTGCGCTCTCTCGCCCGGCCAATCACACGCTTGTCTTAAACACAACAGTGCATTTTGGCGGCGCTGGTGAGGAGGAGGAGCTAACAAGCAGCAGTATTAGACTTCAGAACTCACTGTCAAGCTGCTTAGATGCGAAATGGAAACGAACGTTAATGCTTATCAAATTCTATTGTCCCGGCTTATCATCGTCACCGAGGGAAAACTTATCGTGAAAAAAATCGATAGTTTTATTGCCCAGCACTACTATCTATTATAGACAGTTACAGTTGATAATAAATGAACATGCATTTTTGACAACAATTGCTTCTGATATCAAAAATGCATATCTAGGACTATGGCTAATTGACGCCCATGGCTAATCTGCCTGCGTTTGCCTAGCGCTAAAATGTCCCTGTTCATTGCATGTGCATAAAATGCTAACAATAATCCTAACAATCGCAGGACACATAAACAGAGAATGGCTAACAAATGCCACAGTGTGGGCTCTCCAGTGTTCCTCAGCCCATTTAAGGCCTGATTAAGCAGCATGTTTAGGCCTGGCTGTGGCAGGGGCACTTCGATGGAGCATTTAAGCAGGCATTGAGCTCTGCAGTGGCCCTGGCTGCCTACGAGCGAAACACCTAATGCGATTTACGGCCGCCGCTGCTTTGAAGCTCCTCCAGCTGCTGCCATGCTAATTGTTCTGACAGGGAGAAGACTGGCTGCGCCATCTCCAGCTTTACCGCTTTAAACCCTGGATCTGACGCTTCCCCCCAAAGTTTGGCTGCCGTTTCCGAAGCTGAAGCCGAATGTTCGGGCAGTGGCGTACCTCGAGAGCTCCCAGAGCATTCGGGGGAATTTTTTATTTTTTTGGCAGGGACTCCATATGTTGATCCAGGAGGCTCTTTAGTGTATGGATTAAGGAGTGTTGAGAAATCCTCTGCTGAATGCTACGAGCCTGTGTGTGCTATAATCAGTGAATAAGTGACTCATTTATCATGAGAAAAGAGGAAATCATCACATTTCATCTGTTATTGTGGCCTGAGTGGCTGATAAAAAAGCTCTTGCGCACAAAGCAACTTGAGCCGGTTTTAAGAGTGGGTCTGCTTTAGAGGCTGATTTACAACCTGCTTGTGTTTGAGACAGAGCGTGTGAGCGAGTGATAAGAGTGTGTGTCAGAGGGGAGAGAGAGAGAGAGTGAGAGACTATCACCATGGCCCTCAAGCAAGCAACCCGTAATTTACTCAAGGTAAAGCCCTTGGCTCCTGGTAATCTTTAGTGCAGACGTGATAACGTTAATAGCCATTTGATTACAGAGGAATTGTCAGCTTGTACAAGAAACATCTACTATGACCCTGAGTAACATATCACTTCAAGAGGCAAGGTCTAGTGAACAACCAATAAAACAACACAAGCATATGTAAACACACACATACCGAATATAGTAAAAATGAATAGGCCTGCATCTCCAGCTTAATGGTTCCAAAAAAAAAAAAAAAGAGTCAGCATCCGTAATTGCCAGGATACACACGTGCATATGCAAAAAGGCAAGACTGAGGGATTAGAATGCATTAGCAAAGCTCTGACATCCAGAGGTCTTAGAGTCCTTTGAGAGCCCTCAGAGCTCAAGCCCCTCAGCCTTGCCTGAACACAGTGCTCAGAGACGGAGAGCCCTTTGTTTCTCTCTTCTCCTAATGCAGCTGGAAATGAAAGCAGTAATTTCAGCCTCCACTCAGCCGGCCTCCGCAGCGAAGAAGCAGAGAGAGAAACCGGAAAAGCACTGCTTCAAGGGTTGAGGCCAATGGGAGTAGCTGCGCTGAGAAAACTGCTCTCCTGGAGGACCCTCTGATGAAGTACACATATAACAAGTAGTGGCAATGTGGTACAATGTGAAACAAAGGTCGCATTTGGGTTAGAACGGTAGTGAGACCCCCACACTAATACAGTATATCTGTTTAGCCCTTTGTGGGGAATAAATGTCTCCAGGACGATGTACAACATGAACACCTGGCTGGTCCAGATAGAATTTTATTTTAATAGTCTCTAATATAAAATGTAATTAATATCTCTATTCATTATATTTTAAATGCCTTATTTTTCCTAAAAACGTCAATAATCAACTATAAATACACTGTAGTCAGGCTGCTAAAAGCATAGTGGGACGTGGCATTATCATCATTTTTCTTTTTTTCTTTTCTTCACCCATGTCTGAATATGAACTACAGCGGCTCCACATGCTGAACCAAATACTCTACTGAGGAAGAAAGTGCTCAGGTCTGTCCCTACTGTCTGCGCTACTGTTTGTAGAGCTTGTTTATTTATAGAATTAAAATATCACTAATATAATCTTGTGTGATATAACAAAACTGATGAAAAGGGGGTGTACAAGGGGAATGGCAATTTTACTCAGAAATGAGGAATAATTATGTGTAAATGAGGTCTTTTGACCATACAGTCCAAACACAAGTGTAACATTGGTGATAATGAGCTGGAGTGAAGTTGACTGAAAAGGTGAAACACATAATTGGGTGATAATTTTATGCTACATGCTTTTAACAGTTTATTAATATTTAATATGTAATGTTTTATATTAATATTTTAAGGGTGGTGGGGGGTTGCAGGCCTTTGTCAGTCTTTCACTGACACAGATTAATATATGCTTGGTCATATACAAAGCATGCAAACCATGAAAATGGCCATAAAAATGAGAGGCATGAGCAAACCTAGCAGCTAGAATAACCTGAAAAATAATTTCATATCATAAATGTTATACCATATTTTTATTTTATTATATATATATATATATATGCATATTTTCACCAGATTATACCAATTTGGTCTCTCCCCATTCAAAGACATATGAGTCTATTTGTAGTCAGTTTGTTGCTACTGAGTATTGACAGACCTGAAGCATGGTAGCTGATCAGTTCATTTGGTCACTTTTGGCTTGTTATTAATTGAATACTATGGTTAATGGTTGTGACAATTTTCATTATTGAGGTAAGCTAAGGGTTTGACTTATAAATCTCCTGGATATATATGGGACATATATGTTAAAATACATCCTGACAAAAAATGGTGTATATGCATGTCATGACTAGAGGAACCAGCTGCCATTTCCCAGGGGAAAGGCCTTGGCTAGTCTGTATCCTGGCATACTCTCATCTCTGTCTCTCTCTCTCTTTCATTCCTCCCTCCTCTTCCCTTCACTGCAGCCATCTCACCTCAATCAATACCTACATCAAAGAGCCTGGAGGAGGTGGCCACGTTCTTTGAAGCTGTTTGCGCAGTGCCGGGTTTGCACAGCTAACATCAGGACTCCAACACGGCTGTTTGCCCAGTGCTACCTGCGTATGTTTACTCAAACACCTAGTGGATTCTAATAGAGACCAGACTTCAGCCTCAGCCTATTCCACCTCCACCTTCCTTCACTTCTTTCTCCCAAGAATCCATAAACCAATCAATAGGCTGGATGACCTGATGCCAAGCTGGTATATATATTTTTCCTCGTATGCCGACTCCTGCCAAAACTAATATTTACTCAGCAGTTTATTGGCAGAGTCTTGTTGGAAAAGTAAAAAAAAAAACAGGGCAAGTGAGGTTTCTCAATATGAACACAATAAAGATTTTCAGGTGGTTGCCAACTGCAACAGAAGCTTATAATTAAGAGGATGTTTTGGACACGATCAGTTTTACTGACACACTTTTACTTTAGTGTGCCTTAACCTTGGGCTAATGTTGGACGTGTCCAGAGGTCGGGCCGGCATGTGATGGAGCAGTGTGAAGAGACTTTGGCCAGCGTGAGACACTGTTTGAGTCACTGCCTGACTGTTTGCTGAGTGACTTGCCTTTTAGGGCTAGTTTGTTCACAGGCCAGATAAGAAAAGCAAAGAAAATAAATGATTGGAAAAGAATGATCTGCCTCGATGGCTTTCAGTTAAGAGCTATTATGACAGAAAGTAACTGCCTGAACAACAATAAGTAGATGCTGTTATAACAAAAAAACCTTGTAAACTGTACTTTAACGGATTTTAATATATCACATTTTTAAGTATCAAATTTTAAATATCAAAGTATTTTTGGACAATTTCTATTAGTGTTTTCAAAGATCAAATAGCTAATAAATCAAAATAAGAGCCTTTGGTGAAATTCCTAAATATGTAAACAAAGGCAAATGGCTCTGAGTGGTATGATTGAAAATATGCTCCAACCAGTAGGTGGCAATACTGTCCATCTGAGACAATCAATCTCTGCATTAATCAACATGCCTCCCTCCCTCTGTTTATTACATAAGGAAGACACAGTGTTGCTTTATAGACAATAAAGATCATCTTAGGAAGCATATATTGTCCTTTCAGTTGCTCCGATGGTAGATGATAACAGATTATATTGAGTAAATGAGTGCTTTAGTATCCCAATGGCTTACACTGAAGCCGTGCTTGTCTGTTCAAGTTTATAAACTTGTTATCAGGTCAGACGAAACTGCCAAGGTTATTCACCCCTCCACTGCTTTATCGAACCTGATAACCCACAAAGTGCTGTGTGCTGATGTCACTGAAACAGGCAGTTAATGCATAAAACTACGCAACACTAACAATTTGTCCTAGAGTTGTTAAAGAATGGCTCTGAGGCTCAAGGAGTTGTCTGCACATTCTTGGAATTGTAAAAGTTTAGGCTTTGAAACTTAATTTTAATTAATTGAGACTTATTTTTATATTTATCTCTTTTAAACAAACAAATAAAATGTTGTATGATTGGATTATTGCTATAAACAATAAAACAACCAAGGAAATCCCTTTCAAGGTTGCAGTCCAAAAGGGGCTGGGAGGTCCTAGACCCCCCATAAGTGACACAGGGACTCCCCTGCACAAGCCACTCCAGACCCCAAAATCTCTGACACAATTCAGGGCGGTGGAAGCCAAAACAAATTAGCCGAACTAGCTGGCTAATTTTCAGTTACACATATTTATGGACATTTAATGTCTCATATTAGACTACAGCTAAATTAGAGGTGTCCAAACTGGGATGTGCTGGCCAATCATGCACAGTAATTTCAGACCATTTTGGCTCTGTAAGCTAAGTCCTGTTGGAAAAGGAAATCAGTATCTTCATAAAATTTGTCAGCAAATGGAAGCATGAAGTGCTCTAAAATATCCTGGTAGTGGCTGCATTGACTTAATAAAATAGAATGAAATTTAAGAAAGTTTAAAAAAAAAAACTTGTTTATGGACATTTTTTTCTTATTTTTGTATAAAAAAATATTCTTAACAAGCAAATTTTCCACAATAAAATTAATATATGTCTAATTTTTTCTTAAGAAATTTCAGCTCATCCTGAGCTTTATTTACCAGTTACAGGGTATGACTACGGTTTGGTTGAAATTCGAGAATAAGATTATTTTTCTTATTTAAAGAATGAGGCCACTTAAAGAAATTCTCAATTTCAGAAATGTATTTCATGACTCTAAATGAAGAGTTCGTACCACTCAAAAATATTTCTTAAGAAAAGCAATTTTTGCTTGTAAGAAGCAAAATTTTCTTTAATTTTTGACAATTTAGTTTAATTTAAAAACACATTAGTTAGATTAATTTGCTAGTTATAAGAATTCTAGCCAGGAAACTTTTGCTTAAACCATTGGCAGATTTTTTTTTCTCAAAACAAGAAAAAAATGATCACATTTAGGAATATTTGGCTTATTTCAAGTAGGGCTGTTTCTGCAGTGCACCCCTAAACATCAGGCTGCTGAAACTTCACACTGGACTTCAGACACTTTGGACTGTGCCTCTTCACACTTCCTCCAAATTCTAAAACCTTGATTTTCAAATTAGCTTTCATTTGTAAAGAGGACTTTGGACAACTGAGCAACAGTCCAGTTCTTTTTCTCCTTAATCTAGGTAAGATGCTGGTTTAAGAGTAGCTTGATATTAGGGATGGTGCAGCTGTAGCCACAAAGATTCATGGCATTAATAGTGTTTGAATAATAATTTACTCGCAATGAAATATTCAAATAATTTGAGATACTGGATTTTCATGAGCTATTAAATTTAAAAAGACTTAAAAAATGTCACTTTATGTGTAATGAATATAAAATATGACAGTTTGCCTTTTTAATTATGAAGAAAAATGAGCTTATTCATTTTTATGTATGACTTTAATTTAGACTACAGTAGAGAGAGGTCAGATTTGTAGGGAAACGGACTTCCTTATGTTACTATTTGAATAATAACAGTCAAATGAGCGGCAGAGGCCACCTGCTTGTTGTGACCTCACTTCCTGTTCTGCTTTCTCAGTAGATAGGTGGTTAATGGGTGTATGGGGGGTTATATAGAGCTGTTTTTTTACTGTTTCTCTAATGCTCCCCAAACAGTATTTTGAATGGCCAAACTCAATAGTGGCAGTGTTAGGCTGCAGACTGAGTCAATATTGGCTGAGCACACAGAGGAGGAGGGGTTGCTATGTGTGTAACTGTGTGTAACTGTGTGCTAAGTGTACTCCCCTTCTGAACCCTGCCCGCATATACTGCGACAATGAGCACAAGCGTTTGGTTGGGTGGATGGGGGAGTGTTTGGAGTGGAGCAAGGAGAATTCTCTCTTCTGCTTGGGTCGCATCTTTGTTTGTCTGAGAGAGACATTCCTTTTTGTCATTACCGTTGCTTTGTGTGCCATGGTTATTGTTGGCCCTGCATTCTTACCGTTATCTTTATTGTGTCAATATTGCCCAACTCGTGTGCAGACACGGCGGTGCAGCAGGCCCTGTGTCAAGGTCTTGCTATCTTTTTCCCACTTTTATTAAAAAGCTGCCTTTGGGAAAACACATAAGCACATAGAACCTTGTTTACTGAAGCATTATATACATGAACAATGGTTTTGCCTCATGGAGCGACGAGTAAAAGAGTCAGGGATTCTCTGAGTATACATGAATAAACCATCGCTTTGCTGCAGCATAGGCTTGTACCTTTGAATGTGCAACTTTTGACACTTCCTTTATTAGAATTTGATAGGTTGGCACAATTCTCTCGCACTCTGTATGACTCTGTTTACATCGAAGCAATATAATCTCACTATACAGCATTATAACTGCAATATAATAGAATGTCCATCAACCCTAATTAGGTCATCTTTCCAGGCCTGATTGTTCTCATTGATTTCATTGTCTTTCATCATGTTGCTCAAAATACAGTAACCCTCCCCCCCCCGTATTCGTGAGGGTTAAGGACCAGAACCTACTGCAAATAGCACAAATCCGTGAATACTTGTAACCCCCCCTAAAAGTGGTTATAAGTACCTATTTTTATAGTTAAATCCAACCATATGCCTTAAACTATCATCCTTAACACTTCAGAAACACGTGTAAGAACATAGAAAATAAAGTTTACTCTCTCTCGCTCTCTCTATCTCTTTCTCTCTCTCGCTTGCTTTCTCTCTTGCTCTTTCTATCTCCTTCTCTCTCTTGCTTGCTCTCTCGCTTGCTTTCTCCATTTCCTTCTCTCTCTCTCTCTCTCTCTCTCTCTCTCTCTATCTCCTTCTCTCTCACTCTCTCCATCTCCTTCTACTCTCTCTCTCTCTCTCCCCATCTTCTCTCTCTCTCTTTCTCTCTCTCTCTCTCTCTCTCTCGCTCTCTCCATCTCTCGCTCTCCCCATCTCCTTCTCTTTTTCTCTATCTCTTTCTACTCTCTCTCTCTCTCTCTCTCTCTCTCTCACTCTCTCTCTCTCTCTCTCGCTCTCTCTCGCTATCTCCTTCTCTATCTCCTTCTACTCTCTCTCTCTCGCGCTCTCGCTCTCGCTCTCTGAGAGACGCTTACACTTTGTGCTGGAAGCCTGAGAAGAAGCTGGGCGTTTAGAGGGCATCTTAGGGGTAAAAGAAAATCAAAACTAGTCAGGTCTACGCGAAAGTGGCTGTGTGTTGTGCGAATCAGCCAATGAGAGCTGGTCTTGTACGGCCATCCAAATGCCAGCCAATAGCGTTCGAGTATTGGAGCATGCACGTACCCAACTGTTGTACAGTACACATGTTCTACAGAACAAACCACGAATATGTGGGTTTTCTG
>BRDA01019718.1:0-11295 GCA_036984385.1 Crenuchus spilurus
TGAAGACCAGATGAAAGGAAGCTTATAAAGTATACAGAGAAACAGATGGACTACAGTCTGGACAAAAAGCACCTGTGCACAGTAAATCTGCCAGTTTTAAATCAACACTATTTGAGCTAAATTAACACTGGGAGTGTTACATTTTGACACCCTCAGTGTTAATTGAACTCTAATAGTGTTGATTTAACACTGGCAGATTTACTGTGTATGGTCAGTAGAGCTGATAAAATGGACAGTGTGTATAGATACAGTATGTGTACCTAATGAAGTGGCCAGTGAATGTATGTTATATCTTTTACATGTTCAGTCATTTCTCAGATTAACACATGTAAACATAATTCTACAGATGATCAACAAACTATTCACAAAGTTAATTAGTTAATTAAAGTCTGTTAATAAACTACTGAAAGTATCCAGATGCTTCTCTAATACTGTCATGTTGTTAATATGTTACTAACTGGTTGCTTCATCTATAAAGAACCACTCAAAACTGAACTGAACTGTGACTAAAACGAGGCTTAACTCATAACTGGAAAATCAGTCTGATTTAAGCAGGTGGAAATTTCAGCAGAACGAAACAACAGTTGTTGTAATACTCACATCCATCTTTGAGCTCAGCACAGTGTATTCTCTCCAGGGACAGCGGGGGGCGCACTACCTTAAGCTTCTCTGATTTCTTCTGGCTTTTGGTCAGCAGTAGTACGTCAGTGAAGAGCAGGACCACCACCTCCAGCTAATGACACACAAGGCAACACAACCTTCTCTAACAACTGCTGTGATGATGTGCTACTTGTATGTAACAACTACAGTTGTGGCCAAAAGTTTTGGAGCATTGCGGTCTTGAACATAAATAAAATTATGATTAATTATTAGTAAATATGAATACATTGCTTAAAATAATTATTAATGATATATTTTATTAATTATTATTACTTATTAATAAGAATAAAATAATAACATTGATATGAACATTAATCATTAATAAAATATTAATACATTATTAAATATTCATAAACTGTTAAAAACATGTAGCATAAAATTAACACCCAAATCTGTGTTTCATCTTGTTTGTCAACTTCACTCCAAGTTATTACCACTAATTTTACGCTTATGTTTGAAATGTACGGTCAACAGACGTTATGTACACAGAATTATACCTAGAATGATATATATATATATATATGTTATATACACAGAATTATAAGATCCGTTACTGCTTTCTGATTGGCTGTTTGCGGTGAATTCCGAATGCATGAGCATAAAAAGATTTGCGAGGATGTGGGAATGCATGCTCCAGTATACGGAAAAAAGAAAATCAGTGAGTGCTGCGTGAATCGCGCTCTTGCACTTAAAAAGTGTGCTCTTGACTTCTGGCAGTGAACCAGATGGAATAATAGTGGGGACAGTCAATCAAACGTTAGTAACATACAGCAGAGCCAATCAATGAGCTTATCGGTGCTCTAAAGGGAAACAGGATTCAGCTTGAGTGGCATGTTTTCCGCTGGGTCCTAATGCTTGATTTGTCTCTTTTAATATAGCGTAACACTGCTGTTGAATGGTAAAATCTGCAGGGGACCAAAACTGCCTTTTGAAAAAGTGCAGGGGGACATGTCCACCCCCCCCCCCCCCAGATTATGGTTCATTGTTCGAACCCTGCTTGTATTTTGACCTGGCTTTGGATCTTTTCTCTGCATGTGTCTAACTCTCAGTCTCTGCCACCTAACACATTCCATACTTTTTGTAAACTTTTTATTGACAATTGCATTTACTTTAGACATAGACTTAATTTTTACATTAATTCTTCTTTTAGACTTCTGCAGTTCACCTCGGCATGCTGGATATCAACCTGGATGTATTTGTCAATAAAAAGTAAAACATGTATGAAATGGTTAGAATTGTACTTCATTGTGCCACATAAACATCTGACAAAACGTTCTGAAAAAACTGATCAGCAAACTTTGTGAAAACAAAATGTGTGCCATTCTAAAAACTTTTGATCACAACTGTTTAGCTGTTCATAGTTTTGGTTACTCACTCACCTTGCTGTCCTTCCTGCCTCTGACTTTTAGTGTCTCTTCCAAAAGCAGCCTGCGTATGACTTTGGGGTCCATACCCCATATAGATCTGCTCAAATCAAATCGACAGGACTCCTGTACATACTGGGTTAAAGAATCATTTGGTCAATTATGTAAAAGCTAGTGATTGTTTATTTGTTTGTGGGCTTGTTGGTATATAATTTACATCATTACCACTATAGTCTATTAGTTTTTATTTTTCAGTGCACTTCTCCTTTAAACACTGATGTGTGGTTTGATTTGATAATGACGATAGTGTCTCCACTCCATGTATATTCACTGACCTTGTCTATTTCCTCATTCATTCCCTGCATCTCATATCCCTCAATCCTCTGGGAAAGGGCAAGGAGAGCCAGCTCATCGTCTTTAAATTGCAGGTAGTCATTGATGCTGTCCAGAAACTGGCTGACACTGCTCACCTAAAGGAGAAAGAGTGAGACATGCATCATAAATCAGCTGTACAAAATGAATAAAAGCCTCTATGAATTCACATAATTCCAGTGTATCAAGTATTTTCAAATCCATGCTTTACATTATCAACACAGTTCAAGCAAACTTAAACAGACAAGGCAAAAGCAAGGACATCATAGTTGAACAGTGACTCGTGGCAGCACTACTTTATCATAAAGGACAGATGGGGTGTTGTGAAAGGTGTCTGACCATGCGGTGGAGTGCGCCCTGTGTGTGGGGGTCCTCTGTGGTCCTCAGAATAGCCTTCAGAAGCAGGTGGTATTTTGTAATTCTCTGGTGGGGCTTTGCCTGCATGTCACCCAACCGCATTCGTGCACACTGCGGATGAGTCTCCACCCACTGAAACCAGAATGGAAATATAAAAAGTCATGCACTATTTTAAGCATGTTAGCTATAAAATACAACCCCAGAAAAAAGTTGGGACAGTATGGATTTTGGAATTGTTGGTGATAACAGTCTGGATGGTCCTTTTCATCTTTCAGTGTCCATTTCTTCCAAAAAAGATTTGCAATACTGACTAGTCTGAAAACAATACATGCTTCTACTCTGATGGTTCATCAAAGATGCCTCTGAACCAAGAGAGGTTGTTGTGACTTCTAGATGATTAACATAAGGCTAATTTTTTATGGAATTTGTGAATGTAACTCCATACTGCAGGGTTAGGACAAAGGTTTGCCAAAGTAATCTCTTGTCCGTGTGGTTCTATGACGGTTCTTGACACTGTGCTGTTGTGCAGATCACAGGTGTTGAGCTTAGGATTCCCCCTTTGCCCTTTACATACTGAAATTCTTCCAGATTCCTCGAACTGTCTAATGATACTGTCCTATAATCTTTGGAGGATGATGAGCATGAGTATAATCTAACACAGGGTTTATTTCTCAAGACACGAGGGTTCAAAACGCTGACACATAAACACGTAATGACTGACCATGACAAGAACAACAGGGGTGAATATTTACAGGACCAAATTGGTACATGCAGGAACACATGTGTAGGATGACATGACATCACAGGGGGGGCGTCAACAATGATGTATACACAGGGAAGTAAACAGGGGCCAGGTGAGGATGTGACTTGTGCACTGTAGAAGAAGAAATATGCAAAATCCTTTCCAATCTTTCTTTGAGGAATATTGTTTTTAAACATTTGAATAATTTTCTCAGGCACTTCATCAGGGAGATCCTCCGCCCATCTTTGCTAATCAAAGACTCAGACATTAACAATTGCCCAGACTTATAAACTGCCCAGACGTGGTATGATGTATGCTGGGTTTACATTTCTCATCCTGTTCCAACCTTTTGTAAGAGAGACTGAAAGTCTTAAGTATATTGAGAATTCTGATACACTCTGATATGACTGTAGTCTGAACGGTTTAATATAAAATATGGTCTTGTAGGTCTGATTGTGTTTACAGTACCATGAGATAAGCCTGGAAGTGTATGTTTGTTTCCAGCTGTCTGCGTGTGAATTCCATATTTCTCTCCTCCTCCCAGCAGTAATCCAAATAATCAGAGAATCGCTCTGTAAACTATGAGAACAAAGAAGGTTCAGAGAGAATGAAGGCAAGAAAGTAAAGGAGATCTGCAGGAGGCCAGTGTGGCGCTTAACATTTGCAAAATACCTGCAGACATCCAGGCTGAAGCTTCAAAGGGTCAAACGGTTGTCCGGTCACCCGGACGTCCTTTAACATTGGGTACAACACGTCCTGCCAGAAGAGCTTATGAGCAGTAAGGATGGATGGAAGGTTAGAGAAGAGCTGGGCCGAGGTAACCTGGAAGGAAGTCAAAAAGATGCGAGAAACAAAGAACGAAAGAGTGAAATGAGTGAAGGCTACCATCTCAGACTGGGCTGCTGTCACCCACCTCCACCCTCTTAGGCCACACTCAGAATAAGAGTTTTCCACTTTGTCAGCAGAAACACTCATTGTCTGTTTCCACTGATTATTCGTTTGAAAATAAATGGAAAGAAATATACTAAGAGCGGAAAAACTGTCTTAAGACTCAGCTGCTTATAATAACTGATGTACTAAACTCAAAACTATGCCCTACGTGAGTGTAGAGGTACTGGTCACAGCAAGGTCAGTGTGGCAACTCACCGTGTACCAGAGGAACAGAGCATAAAATAGTGCTGGGCAATGTTCATAAAACCCAATATCACTCATTTTCTGAATGCATCTCAGTGTTAAATGACTTATTAGCATAACAAAATGCTGCAGCGTTTAAGGTGAAACAAATAAATTCAAATAAGAAGCTAACTTCTGCTTTGTCACTTGTTTTGTCAGTCAAAAGCAGAGTTAATCTGATGTTATTGTTTATGTTTGATCAGGATGGATTACTGGTTAGTGTTTGTGTGTGACTTGAGTCAGAGGTGACAGATATTGACTAACAATAACTAAAAAGTTAAAACGGGTATAATATGTTCCCTTTACAGTAGCTGAATATATACATCAGAAGGGGTGTCCACAAATATTTGGACATGTAGTGTAGTATGTTTCAGTTTCTCTTTAAATTACACCAAATTACATTGCAAACGTTATTGTAAATAACCAGACAGAAAAAAGAAAGAAGCACAAATGGCAGATGTCCCACACCCTAATTACTGGTAAAACACACAAAACAGAAGAAAATATCAGTTTTGTCATGCTATTATATGGTAAGTCATTTCTCTTATAAATGTATCGCTTTGATCAAATTTGATCATTTTTAATGCCATGTTGATTTAAACACTGCTGATAGTAAATAGCAAAGCACTTTTGTAAGTCGCTCTGGATAAGAACATCTAGTAAATGCCTCAAATGTAAATGTAAGTGTAAATTTACATCAGTACTTTTTATCTTTTTAACTATTTTCTTTTTGTTTCTTTTATTGCAAAAACAGTAGAATTGTTGTTTTACAGCTGTGCATGAAAGTTTATGAACGCCTTAGAATTTTCTATATTTCTGCATAAATATGACTTAAACCACCATCAGATTTTCACACAAGTCCTAAAAGTAGATAAAGAGAACCCAGTTAAACAAATGAGACAAAATATTTTACTTGGTCATTTATTTATTGAGGAAAATGATCCAATATGACATATTTGTGAGAGGCTAAAGTACTAGGATTAGCAGTTAATTTGAAGGTGAAATTAGAGTCAGGTGTTTTCAATCAATAGGATGACAATCATGTGTGAGTGGGGACCCTGTTTTATTTAAAGAACAGAAATCTATCAAAGTCTGCTCTTCACAACACGTTTGTGGAAGTGTATCATGACACAAACAAAGGAGATTTCTGAGGATCTCAGAAAAAGAGTTGTTGATGCTCATCAGGCTGGAAAAAATTACAAAACCATCTCTAAAGAGTTTGGACTCCACCAATCCACAGTCAGACAGATTGTGTACAAATGGAGGAAATTCAAGACCATTGTTACCCTCCTCAGGAGTGGTCAACCAACACAAAGATCACTCCAAGAGCAAGGCGTGTAATAGTCAGCGAGGTCACAAAGGACCCCAGAGTAACTTCTGAGCAACTGAAGGTCTTTCTCACATTGGTCAATGTTAATGTTCATGAGTCCACCATCAAAAGAACACTGAACAACAATGGTGTGCATGGCAGGGTTGTAAGGAAAAATGACCCTAAGCACAGAAGTTCTTTTACCAAGGAACGGTTAAAATACTGTTACTGGAAACATTTAATTGCAGTTATTACTGTAAAGGAGGAGGGGAAGGGTCAAACCAGATACTGAAAGCAAAGGTTCATATACTTTTGTCACTCACAAATGTGTCATATTGGATAATTTTCCTCAATAAATAAATGAGCAAGTATAATATTACTGTCTCATTTGTTTATCTGGGTTTTCTTTATCTACTTTTAGGAAAATCTGATGATGTTTTAGGTCATATTTATGCAGAAATATAGAACATTCTAAAGGGTTCATTTTCAAATACCACTGTATGTTTGTATTTCTTAATTTGTAAAGCACTTTGTGTATGAAAGTACTAAATAAATAGACTTGTCTTATCTTATTAGAATGGATATAATACCCTTTGTCAAATACATCCCCCAAAAATCTAGATTACAGAGCATGTATAAATTATCTAAACCAGCTTTAGTGGAGAACTGAGCACAACTGCTGTGTCAGGACTCCCCAGTCTTTGTTCCTTGTTTTTGTCTCCATCTTGTGGTCATGTTATGTTTTACACTTTTTTGTTTTGTTCACTTCCTTATGCCCACATTTGGATTTTCTGTCTTGTCATGTTCATGGTCAATTATCTGTCTCAGGTGTGTCTTGTTGAGTTGGTTAGCCTTTGTCTTTATAAGCTCTGGTTGTTTGTCAGTGTTCACGGTTCATTTTGTAAGTACACGTCATGTTTTGTCTCAGCTTGATCTAGTGTTTTATTTTAGTCTTTATCTCAGTTCTTTGTTTGTTTGTTTAATAAATTTACTATTTTCAACTTTATTTGCTCGTGCATCCACCTCCTTAGTTCATCTTAGTTCAGTAAAATCTTTGTTCACTCCACACCACCCAACCTCACATGCTGCTTTAAATGGCAAAACCTTTAGCCTGGATGAACAATTAAGTACAGACCTCGAGGAGGAATTCTCGCTGGTGAACATATTCCAGTGCAGCAACAACAAGCTGTAAAAGATAAAGAGGTTTTGGTGACACTGTATAATAACTTTCATTAATAAGTCATTAACTAATGATTAATAACTGAACAAATCATTAGTTTATGAGAATTTGAACATGAACAAATGTTTATAAACGACAGTTCATGTAGTTACTAATGATTGTATTAATTTTTGCCAATGTTAACAAATCATTAATTAATCATTAGTAAATCATTAATAAATCATTTGTTAATGAAATTCTCATGAACTAATGATTTGTTCATTTATTAATCATAAGTTAATGAGCTATTAAATAAAGTTATAAAGTGTTACCAAGGTTTTATTACTCAAAACATATTAACACTACTGATTCAATTCAGTTAATCAGCAGGTTAAATGAGGGCTGCTGATAATTGGCAAGATGGGAATAAATGAAGTGTGAGCAGCTCCAGCAGGACTGTTTAAATATTCTGATGAACATTTTGTCTCTTGAAAGTTCTGTGAGGTACCTATAAGGTACATATACACCTATTTTATGTCAATATCAGTGTAAAGTCATGTATATAATGTATCACTGTAATATCTTACATCAGTGATGATGATGAGTTTGTGGATGTAGATGAACTCAGTGTGGATTAACTCCCACAGTGCTTCCTGCTGGTGTCTCTGGGTTTTTGACATGGCCTGGCAAAATACATAATAATGTAGTAGATGATTAATAATTAAATAATTTATTAATATAATTTAAATTCATAATCATTAAAAATAATACATAATATTTAATTTCCATAATTTAGGTCAAAGCATGTGCAACTGATACTCTACTGCATCCTGTCCTTATTCATATTTATTCATCACTCACAAATGTGTGATATTGGATCATTTTCCTCAATAAATAAATGAGCAAGTATAATATTTTTGTCTCATTTGTTTAACTGGGTTCTCTTTATCTACTTTTAGAACTTGTGTGAAAATTTGGTGATGTTTTAGGTCATATTTACGCAGAAATATAGAACATTATAAAGGGTTCACAAACTTTCAAGCACCACTGTATCATCCAATTAATGCATACAGTGACTGCAGCTCTAGAACTTTCAGCTCAGGAACCACACCCAGGCTTCTATCTAGATTATTCAAAACTGTTCTACTATGTAGTTTATTACCATTATGTTCATTTTTTTCTATTGTAATGTTATACAGTGTTGTACACACTTTCGTGTTCACTTCTCCTTTAACAGTTTTCCAAACATGCCAATATGATGATAGATTTAATTTGTGTCCATCTCTCTCTCTCTCTCTCTCTCTCTCTCTCTCTCTCTCTCTCTACCTCATGAGAGTGCACTATATCTGTCCAGCTCTTCTCCAGGATGACATTGTCTTCCTCTCCCCATTTCCAACTCAGCTCTGCAGGCACCGGGAATGACTCCAGAGTCTGTTTCAATACCTCCACCTGCTCCACACCTCCAGAAATCCCTCGCTCCTGAGGAAGTGTGTGTGTATGTGTATGAGAGATAGATGGATAGACAGAGAGAGAGAGAGAGAGAGAGAGAGAGAGAGAGAGTGTGTTTTTTTAGAAAGAGAGTTTGTTCAGTTACATCCACTTCAGCATGTCAGGCCTTCAACATTATAAAAAAACTAGGTCGGGGAGAATTTAGGGCTAGCCATGAGATGGATGACGTCACAAATAAGAATAAATAGGGCCTGGTAAAAATAAATAAATAAAGCCAACAGCAGATATCAGCTGGTGACTGTAATCATGATTTGGTACAAAAGCAGTACCCACAACAAGCTGAGGTCACTGATGAGCAAAAATGGGCAAAGGATCTTCAGTTTGTTAACAAATGTGGGGGGAAATGATTGAAATATTTAAAAACAATATTCCTCGACAAAAGATTTGAAGGGATTTGCATATTTCTCTCTCTGTAGGGTTTAATATAATATTTTTTTACATTTTTAAATAATTTTTGATCTTTCAGAAGGCCCTGCATCAAGAACAATCAATCATCAATAGCTGATACAACCACATGTGATTGTAAACCTTTAGCAATCACTTTAATATGGAGTTACATTCACAAATGCAGCTTAAAACTTTAATATGCGAAAAGTAGCCATATTTTAGATTACATTAGATTAAAATATGCTAATGTGATTGTATACAACAGAATTTGACCTTGACATTTAACACATCTGTGTAGTGAAACACACACACTAGTGAACACACTATGCTGTGAGAACATGTGTCAAAAGCAGTGGGGGCTGCCGAGGTGATCAGGGAGCAGTTGGGGGTTAGGTGCGTTGCTCAAGGTCATGACCTGCCCAGGTATCAAACCAGTGACCTTCTGGTCACAAGACCAGATCCCTAAACACCATATCAACCATGTCCAGAAGTGGCATCAACTTCTCTGCCCTCTGAGGTATCTGTAATGGACCATCACAGAGGGGAAACACATATTGTGGTCAGATGAATTAGTAATTAAGGTCTTTTTGGGAGAAATGGATGCTGTGTGCAAAGAATAAAAAGATCATCCAGACTGTGATCTGCAAAAAGTCCAAAAGCCAGAGTTGGTCATGGTGTGGGGTTGCGTCAGTGCCTTTGTCAAAGGCCATTTACACTTCTGTGATGGCAGCATTAATGCACAAATGTACACTGAGATTAATGATCAACACATGCTGCCTTCAAGATGACATCTTTTCCAGGAACGTTCAAAAATTTTAAACAAGACAATTCAAAAGCACATGCTGCACACATTACAAGGCTGCAGGAGAAGAGGGTACTGGCCGGTCTTGTCTCTAATAGGGAATATGTGGAGAATTTGGATGCAACAATGCAGCCCCTCACTGCTACACACCTTAAGTGTTTGCAGGAAGAATGGGACAAAATAACACTTGAAACACTTCATTGCCTGGTGTCCTCAGTGCTAAAACATCTTGGAAGTGAGAAGGAATTGTAAATAAAATAATAAATACTTTACCGCCGTAACTGTTTTTGGAATGTGCTGCAGTCCTGAAATGCATGTATGGATGAAATGAAGTTGACCAGAAAAAACATGAAATATTGTCGGCTTAAACTGTCTTTGATTAATTAACTAAAAAAGACATTTTCAAATATGCAGTAAGCAGAACAAACATGAGTCCAACTTTCAGTCCAACTTGCACCTTCCTGTTCAGTAAAATAATACAACAAAAACAAATATTGTTCAGACAGTACCTCCAGATTGGAAGTCTTCTCAGATGAGTTCTGATTGAACAGAACCTGCATCAGTGCTCCTCTAGATTTAGCGTTGCCATACATTCCCTTACTCACTGTAGAAAAGTCTACAGGCAGCCTCTGCTTCTTTTTCTGAAGATATTAAAATGAGATTTTACTGTATTTACAAAAACAAACAATTGGGCTACAATGCATGAAATTTTCATTAAAGCGGTTTGATTTGAGCATGAAAAGAGTCTTACAATGCTTTACAACACACTACAAAAGAGCTATAGTGTACTGTGGAATTAGCCCTCAGTCTACAGTCGAGATTTTTTTAAGTTTTAAGTTTCATTTTTGCAGAAAATCAGCCTCTTTAGAGCATATTATAAAACACTCAACCACTGCAAATACAGTGTGTGTGTGTGTGTGTGTGTGTGTGTGTGTGTGTGTGTGTGTGTGTGTGTGTGTGTGTGTTAGATATGCATACAGTACATGTATATGTACTATATGCAGTGCCAATCAAAAGCTTGGACACACCTCATTCAATCATTTTTATTTCCTAGATTGTAAATGAATACTGAAGTCATCCAGACTATGAGTGAACACATAATTAATCATGTAGTAAACTTAAAAGTGTTAAACAAACCAAAATATGTTTTAGATTTTAGATTTTTCAAAGTAGACAAACAACTGATGTCTCAAACACATTAAGAGGCAAGAAATGCAAGTCATGAACTCTTGACAAGACACAGCTGTTAACTGAAAGCCATTCCAGGTGACTACCTCATAATTTTTTAATTGAATTATTAATTTTGAACCTACAATGCAGATACTTTTTACATAATGAAAAAACACTGAATGTCCAGAAGGTGTGTCCAAACGTTTGACTGGTACTGTATATATATATATATATATATATATATATATATATATATATATATATATATATATATATATATATATATATATA
>BRDA01019721.1:7800-18397 GCA_036984385.1 Crenuchus spilurus
TTTTTTTTTTTTTTTTTTTTTTTTTTTTTTAAACATCTTTTTTGGTGAATTTAAGTTTCGTTTTTGATCAAAATATGTACTATGTTAGATATCTGAGACTATTATCTTTCATTTACAGCAATAATACAGAGTGGCTAAGTTGTGTCGCTAATGTGAGTGACACGATATTGACACGATATCTCAATAAGTTGCCAAGTTACTTTGGCCTGGTTTTCCCTGGCGGGGTCACAAATATGAAGAAATCATCTTGCACTGTGTGTAGTTATTCTCAGATAGACTTTATGTTGTTTGCTGATACTGTGTAACATTGATTTTCATAAACTGAACAAACGTACACACAGTTTTGACACTATTTGCTACAACTATGTTTAGCTAGACAATGTATTTTGTCCATTTTTACTAGTGACGTACAATCCAATGATTTGATTCGCAATATTCGGTTCAAGAACCAGCTTCTCACAATATTTTAAGCAAATTGAAATGAAAAAAAAGGACATTCCATCCACAGTGCAAAATGATGCACTTTTTATTTTTTTAAACAAAAATAATCTTTACTCCCCTGCAAATAAAAATAAGAACAGAGATTTAAAATGACTAAGAGTTAACTTTCAGAGATGTACTGTATCTTAAATTACCATGTAAAAAGTTTATTTCTCGAGCATAAAAAATGCAAAATTTAGCACGCTTTTTTAATATATAATGTGAAACAAAAATCTCTAAAATAAACCGAAAAGGTATCCAGTTTTTATTGCAGAACTGATAAACTGCAAGGTTATCATGGAGGCTAGGGAGTGTGACATGACTTATGGCATTCTGGCAGGGCTTACATAGATGCTAGTCTGACATTGTAGCTGCATTAGAACTGCATAGCTACATAATGAGCAGAGTGTCTATTAAAATCATCACTTCAACATCTTAATGTGTTATTTTATGTTAATTAATGTTTAATTTTAACGCTTAGGTGTTTTTCCTCCCGATGAGTAACACCATTCTAAGTTGCTTCACTGATGACTCTATCTTTGCTTGGGAGAGTGACTCATTATTTTGCAAGTACCAGCTTCCTGTCCCACAGGATGGTCCCAGGAGACACTACAAAGCATTTGCTGTCACACAGTAAGAAACATAATACCTTTATCAACTGTTTTAGGTTTGTGCTTGAAATGCTTTATAATACATTTTAATGTTTTCTTGCTTGTAGCTCATTGGAATAAATAAATATTGTTGAATGTGCAAATTCTAAAACCTCCAGTTGATGCAGTTCTTCTTCTTTTTTTTTCTTGACATTGAAACAAATGGGAAAGAGATAAAAGTGCAGATTACAGCTTGTTTCTGCAGAATGTAAATCAAATTGAAATGCAATGACAAGGGGCCCCGAGTGGCTCAGCAGGCAAAGACGCTACCACTATGAGTTTGAATCCCGGTCATGCTGTTTGCCATCAATAGCCGGGGCCCAAGAGAGCAAAAATTGGCAGTGCTCTCTCTGGGCGGGTAGATGGCACTCTCACTCTCCCTATCACTCACATATTGCAATGTCCGCTGGCTCAGGCGTCTACTGATTGGTCCAATCGGAGCTGGGGACCCTGTGTGCCTTCCTCCGAGCGCGTCAGGCTCTCCAGTGATGGTGTATCAGTGGTGGTTCGAAAAGAGGTGGTGCCTGCATCACACGCAACGGAGGAGGCTTGTGCTTGACTTCACTCTCCTAAAGTCAGGGACAGTGCAAAGTGATGGGGAGAGGCCTAACAGAGGGGATGGAGAGAGGCCTAACAGAGGGGATGGGCTGATTAGCTACCACTACATTGGGAAGGGGATAAAAATTGGCAAAAACCTAGAAATAAATTATAAAATGAAATGTAATGACACATTATTACACAATGTAATATCTATTGATTGCATGACAAAATGACAATAATAACTAATAACTATAAAAACATGAAGAATTAAACCAGGTGGGGGCTTGTTAAAATCATTATATATCTGTTTCTACAGGGATGGAAAGACACTGGCTGCAGGTGGGCATTCAAACCTGATCCACTTGTGGTGTTTGGACAGTCAACAGCTTTTCAGAGTTGTACAAATGCCACCAAAAGTGAGAACCGTGAGGCACCTCGATTTTTTGCCAGACAGCTTTGATGGAGGATCCAGTCAGGTACTGAGAGCTTATTTCAGTGGAAGGCTAGAATGTTAAGGCACAAATGTATGTATGAATGAATAAATAAATAAATAAATAGGGGGCAGCCGTGACCTGGTGTTTAGGGATCTGGTCTTGTGACTGGAAGGTTGCCGGTTTGATCCCCAAAGAGGTCATGACTGAAGTGCCCTTGAGCAAGGCACCTAAGCCCCAACTGCTCCCTGAGCGCCTTGGATTGAGCCGCACACAGCTTTGGGCACAAGTTCTCACAGCCAAGTGTGTTCACTAGTGTGTGTGTGTTTCACTGCACAGATGGGTTAAATGTGGAGATGCAATGTGCAAATGACTTTGGCAAAGTTGAATCTAATCTAAATACACAGTCCTGTATGATGAAATGGAAAATAAGTGTAGTACATGTAAGTGATCATAATATTCTGAAATGACTGTGTAATTATCAATGCTGCCTCACCCATGTGAAAAAGCTGAATTCCCCATCCCTCCATATTCACATCGTCAGACACCAAACTCACTGAAACATTATGGAGAAAGTCAGAAGACCCCTGCTTACGTTGTGCTTATAAAAGTTCTAAATTTGTAGTTTGTGTAATCCTTTAGATTGGGTCAAAACCTCCTGATGTTTTTCCTTTGAAAGACTGTGCTGCGTAATGACCCTTATTTGTTTTTTGTTTTTTTCTTTTTAGGTCCTGGGTGCTTTGAGCCAGGATGGCATCATGCGTTTTATCAACATTCAAACATGCAAGCAGCTCTTTGAGATCGGATCCAATGATGATGCCATCACCTCAGCGTCTGTTTGTCCTAAAGGCCGTCATATTGCTGCTGTGATGGACAATGGCGCTGTGAGAGTCTACAATGTCCAATCACTCACTCAAGACATCAACAAGGTAGATTCAGAGTCTTAAAGCAAATATTATCATTAAAAATCTTGGGGCAGCCATGGCCTAAAGGTTAGAGTAGCAAATTTGGGACTGAAGGGACTCTGGGTTTAATCCCCTGAATTAACAGGACATGGCTGAAGTGCCCTTGAGCTAGGAATACAGCTGCCCACCACTCTGGGCAAGTGTGCTCAAAAACTAGTTGCTTAGTTGTGTCTGCAAGAATGATTTAAATGAGATGGTCTACTTCCTTGGTGTGTACAAGCACATTGACAAATGAGTGTGTACATATTTACACAGTTTTACATTACTCCAAATGTAGCTGATCAGCTAAGACATATTTGGTGCCTAAAAGGTGCTTCTTTAGTTTGCAGTGGACCTACACAGGCTAATGAGTAATGGAAGTTAATACAGTGCCCTTCTGAAGGTATTCACCCCCCTTGGCATTTTCATGTTTTGTTACCTCACAACCTGGAATTAAAATGGATAATTTGAGGGTTTGCATCATAGAACATGTCTACATCTCTGAACATCTGATTTTCTTTTTTATTGTGAAGCAGACAACAAATCGGACAAAATAACAGAAAACGTCTGTGTGCAGACCTATTCACCCACCTAAAGTCAGTACTTCACAGAGCCACCTTTTGCGACAATTACAGCTGCAAGTCACTTTGGATGAGTCTCTATGAGCTTGCCACATCTTCTCACTGGGATTTGTGCCTTTTCCTCCAGCCAATACTGCTCCAGCTAATTAAAGTTTTAAATGGTTTCCACTAGTGAACAGCAATCTTCAAGTCTGACCACAGATTCTCAGTTGGATTAAGGTCTGGGCTGTGACATGGCCATTCCAATACATGTTTCTCCATAAAGCACTCGAGTGTTGCTTTAGCAGTATGCTTTGGGTCATTATCGTATTGGACGGTGGCAAACTCAAAACAAGCCTTCTTATCTTTGACTGCCAGTAAAGGCTTGTTTCTGGCCACTCTTTCATGAAGCCCAGCTCTATGGAGTGTATGGCTTATTGTGGTCGTATGGACATATACTCCAGTCTCTGCTTGGGAACTCTGTACCTTCAGGGTTACCTTTGATCTGTGTGCTACCTCTCTGATTAATGCCTTTGCCCAATCTGACAGTTTTGGTGTGCATCCCTCTCTTGGCAGGTTTGTTGTGGTATTATGTTCTTTCCACTTGATGATAATGAGTTTGATGGTGCTCCGGGGGATCATCAGAGATCTGGATATTTTTTCATAACCCAAGCCTGACTTCTCAACAACTTTGTCCCTGACTTATCTCATTGGTCTTCATGGTGTTGTTTGGTTAGTGGTGCCTCTTGCTTAATGGGGTTGCGGCCGCTGGGGCCTTTCAGAAAAGGTGTGTATTTACTGACAGATCATGCGACACTTAGACTGCACACAGGTGGACTTCATTTCTCTAAATACATGACTTCTGAAAGTAATAGTTAGCACGAGCACATTTTAGGCGCTTCATAGCAATAGGGGTGAATATAAATGTACATGCCAGTTTTCAGTTTTTCATTTCCAAAAAAGTTATTTTTCAATATATATTTCTCATTTAACTTCACCAACTTAGAGTCTTTTGTGCAGGTGCATTACATACAATTCAACTTAAAAAGCATTTAAATACAGGTTGTAATGTAAGAAAATGGGTAAAAAGCCAAGGGTGTGAATACTTTCTCAATGCAATGTAGACCACCAATTAACTTTGTGCAAACTGCATGCCTAAATCATAAATATATCATAGTCTCAGATCTATATGTTTATATGGTTACTGACATTGTAAAAACTGATTGCATTTAGAGCTCAAATGGTTGCTGCTACTGTTTTTAAAGGTGATTGCAAGTGTCAACTTTAGTCAGTAGCACCTTTTTAGTGAATTTTTGTAGGCAACCAAATGCCTTACAGTGTCAGAAAGTACATAAGCAATTGTATGTGAACTTACTTAA
This sequence comes from Crenuchus spilurus, assembly GCA_036984385.1. Lineage (NCBI taxonomy): Eukaryota > Metazoa > Chordata > Actinopteri > Characiformes > Crenuchidae > Crenuchus > Crenuchus spilurus. The sequence continues at coordinate 12,785 of BRDA01019721.1, forward strand.
TTGTTCCACATGGCAAGTGTCTGATGGTTTATTTATACAGAAGCTTCATTAACCTCCACTGTGAGGTTATTTACGCTGCAGCACAAAATTAAATTCGCTGCATTTTGTTTGTAAATATGTGGAAACTGGAATAAATCTGATAAACAGCTTTCAGTGTTTTGCATTTATTCTTTCACAAAAAACAGCTGAAGTTCTTTAGTTTTTGCATGGTGTCCTTGTTCAAACTGTGTTTGTCTAGCCACCTCAACCACTGGTGAAGGTGGTGACTACAGACAAGCGAGGTGACCGTTCCTGCTTGAAGGTAAAGGTGCAAACAGGAGCAGTACAGCGCCCAGCCAAAACATCCGGTCGCAGAATCCAGACCAAAGTCCTTCATCCCCGAGCTTTTTCCACATTGGAAGACAAAGAGGTACTTTTTATTTTGCTAATAGAGAGCTAATAGACTGGTAGACACATCATGTTTTTTTTCTGGTAATTACCACAGATTGTATTTTGACATATCTGTACTTACAAAATTGAAAATTGACTCACTAATAATAGCTATAATCGTTCCAGTTATCTTCACTTTGTTGTCTGGAAAATTAGTCCTATCACAGAAAGCATGTTTTTATTTAGCTTAATTTACAAATGCTGTCAAATATACACTACTTACAAAAAGTGAGGGATATTTGGCTTCTGGGTGAAATTTCAGGATGAACCTAAAATGCACTCTAACCTTTACAGGTGAATTTAAATTTACCTTCTCTAAACTTTTGAATGCACATGTCCAACTTTTTGGCATCATCACAGTGAGACCACACCTAACACCTGATCATCAGTATCTCACCACTGTGAGGCTTCAGACAGGATGTTCTCAGACAGCTTAGAGTGTCACAGAGTGTCATCAGCAGGTTGTAACAGAGATACAGAGAGACTGGAAGAGTCACAGAAAGGCACAGAAGTGGACATCCTTTGGCCACATCCTATACTGATGACCGCTTCATTGTGAACAGTGTCCTGCAGAACCGGATGATGATGCCACACAACTCCAGACACATTTAAGGAAGGTGAGAGGCACCAAGTGTCACATCAGACCATTCAAAACATTTACATCAGCGTGGTCTGTGTGTTAGATGACCTGCAAGACTACCTGACCACACCACCAGGCACAGGCGTCATCTTGCATGGGTCAGGGAGCATTTACACTGGACGAGGGACCAGTGTGCCTCAGTGCTGTTCACTGATGAAAGTCGATTCACACTGAGCAGAAATTACGGCCACCAACGATGTTGGAGACATGAAGGAGACGCTGTGCATCAGTCACTGTTGTCACCAGACAAGCCTTTGGTGGTGGTGTTAGTGTGTCTAGTCAATACAGAACTGCCCTACACTGTGTGAATGGTACAGTGACAAGCCCAGACTACTCTAATAACATCATTAATCCAGTCACTGTGTCTCTGCATGAACAACACAGGCCTCGTTTCATCTTCATGGACAACAATGCTTCAGCTCATTGAAGTCACATCATTAGGGAACAGCTGCTGCAGACTGGGGACCTCAAACAGTGTCCTGCACTTTCTCCAGACTTGGATCCCACAGAAAACCTATGAGATCAGCTCAGTCACCATGTAGAGGCTCGTAACTCTGTACCCCAGAACCTCAATGACCTGAGGACCGCCCTGCAAGAGGAGTGGGATGCCATGCCTCAGCAGACTATAAGTCAACATGTGAACAGAATGAGACGTTGTTGTTGAGGTGTCATTGATGCTCAAGGGCACATGACACGTTATTGAGGCAGTGACAGGTTTTGTTGGGGTTTACTCATCGCTGTTGCTGGCTTTTGTTTTGGTAAATTGTTTGAGATGAGGAAATCACCACTGCATGCTTCTAAATAAAATGCCCTACTTTCAGCAAATAATATCACGTGAACATTTTACATTTGCCATAAATTTCACCGGAAAGCCAAATATCCCTCACTTTTTGTGAGCAGTGTAGGTGTTTTATATAAATATTCAGTCACGGAATTCATCAACTGCCCAATGGATTCTATTATAAGTTTTCTATAATAATGTCTATGTATTTAAAAGGAAAAGCATTGACATTTTCTGTCAGTGATAATGAGCAATACTTTACAGTTGCATGTTTAGTGAGTTTTCCTTTAAAGTTCAAAGGAACTCAAAAGTCTTCTCCATCACCAAAGATCAAAGGTTTTAGCCCTGCTTTTTATTGTGCAGCTTTCACATCTGTGAAGAAACAGAGTTGGACCAGAGCCTGGACAGTTCTGATGTTTGGAGAGACAAATAATTCATTTTTAAGCTATTTTTCCATTTTTTCATCCTTTTTTCTGGCAACTCTTTTGTTGTATTTCTAGACTGCTGAATCAAATTTTTTTCAGTAATTGATCTAAGTAAGCAAATTGTCTCCATCTATGATCACTATTTGTGTTTCCTGTTGTCATGACTTCTTCATATTGAACTGAAGTCCCTGCTTTTCACTTTTGAGTCCAGTAAAGATGCTGAAAATCTCATCTTCTGGGGATTGTTTGAATCCATTATACAATTTGGAAATATAACTGTCCAAAATAATAATTAGTTTATCATTCAGCAGCTTTTGGTCCATAAACTGACTTGCAGATTGTAACTTTCAGTCTTTTATTTTTAACATGCAGAATGATTTGCCAGAGGTGCTTAATAAGAAGCGACTGCGGACTTTACTGAGAACATTCGGAGAATACCCAGATAAATACAGGTAAACGTATATCACTAACTTAATAGTCATTTTCTGTGTCTGTCTTTAGTTTCTTGAAAATTGTTTGTGTGATTGATTGTGTAGGATGTTTATTTGGCGCACTCTGCTGCGACTGCCTGAGAACCATGCTGCTTTCAGCAGCCTGACCGATAAAGGTGTCCATTCGGCCTATCTCAACTTGCAGGAGCACTATCCCATTAAAAGTCACAAACTACAGAGAGGTCTACAGAGGTAGGTTCTACAAATATTTATTTTTAAATACAGCAAACGTCATGTGATGATCAGGAAATTACAGCACTTGATCAGTTTGTGTCTACTATAATAAAACCAATATATTTGACTATAGTAGAAGAGCCTTCATAGTCCGCTTCCATACAGTACAGTCATGACCGAAAGTGTTGGCACCCCTGAATTTTTTCCAGAAAATGAAGTATTTCTCCCAGAAAATTATTGCAATTACACATGTTTTGTTATACATATGTTTATTTCCTTTGTGTGTATTGGAAAATATTGGCAAAAATCACAACATTGTGTCAATGCTTCAGGAACATGTTAACACATCATCATCATCATGCCCAGGGGGCCAGCATTTCGCTGTGATTACATTGTTACTTTTTTTGCTGAAAAGCATTCTTCACTAACAAATACATAAAGACAAGTTGACATTAAAATAGAAATGTGAAACAATCTGTATGAGTTTGAAGACGATTTAGCCTAACACAATAAAAGGAAAAGGAAAAGCTTGAATGTCTCTGAATGTTTTCTGAAGAGACACTCACTGTTTTTGTAGATGGGGGATGGAGATGGCATCACAAATCTGGCTCATCGTCATGATGTCTGCAATAATAGACAATAGCATCATCTATCAGACTAGCCTACTTGTTACTATGCAGTTTATGCAGTTATACACTAGTTTTTTCACAGGCTGCCTATTATTGGTCTAAAACTGTATTTGTATGCAGGGGTTCAGTGTTCTGGTAGTCCTCATAATGTAGTCAAGGGAATTATGACTTAATTTATTATGTTGAGAACCTCTATATGAAACATTATTTTACTCTTGTGGGTAAATGCTTTTCACGTAAAAACTGTAGGTTAATTGTTTTGTATAGAAAATTGCTGTTAGGGACTAAGACATTGACACTATGATCAGAAGATCGCTGCTTTGAATCCCAGTCATGCTGCTTGCCATTGGCAGCCGGGCCCTGAAAGAGCAAAATTGTCCATGCACTCTCTGGGGGGGTAGATGGCACTCTCTCCCCACTCTACTAAGTAACATCTGCTGGCTCAGGAGTTTGCCATCAGATTAATCAGAGATGGGGGATCCTGCACTTTTTTCCGAGCACTTTTTGGCAGCAGTGATGATGTATCAGCAACAGTTTGTAAAGAGGCGGAGCTTGACTTCACATGTATTGGAGGAAGCCTGTGTTAGTCTGCACCCTCCTAGAGTCAGAGATATTACAAGTGATTGGGAGAGTCCTAGTGGGTGGGTGGTTTGACTGACTCGTACTACACTGGGTGGGCCGGGGTGATTTGGTTAAAATAAAAAATAAATAAATGTTCTCTTAGTTGGTGTCTTGATGCTATCTTTAGCTTATATATTTGAAGTGAAGTACACTTTTTAGCTCTAGTGCTCTATGGATGATCTGAGGCCTTTGTGTGTAATAAATATCTTCTTGTTGTCCATTCTCAGAGTTTTGTCTGCTCTGGCTCACTGGTCAGCCATCTTTGGTGAAGCTGAGTATCTCCCCCTTTTGGCTTTTCCATTTGTGAAACTCTTTCAGAACAACCCCCTTATCTGCTTTGAAGTTGTGGCCACTTTCATTGGTATGTACATGTGACAAATAGATCTCTTCTCATCTGAGTGTATGTTTAGATTTGCATCTCTGAGGGAAGGATGTTTCATATTTTTCTATTGGAAATATATTTGAAATGTTATGAATAAATGTAAAAAATACTTAAATGGCAAAAAATTCAGTTTCTCTTTAGATGAAATTTTAGCCTCTTGCTTGGTTGACATTCTCTGCAGTTCTACATCAGACTCATTTATTTTTACACATATTTATAGTTACGCTATTTTTCTTCTTATTTATTCCAAACTACACATGCGTTATTCAATGAAGTAAACAGATACTCATAGGTATACCCATACATCCAGATAACCATGTCCATCTCATTCCTCTCTTTTTTTTCTCTTTTTTTATTCAGTGAATTGGTGCCAGCATTGGTTTGAGTATTTCCCAAACCCTCCTCTCAATATTCTGAACATGGCTGAGAATGTGTTAGCTCATCATGACAAAGAGCTGCTTCAACATTTTGTTGACTGTGGCGTCACATCCCAGGTATTCACGCTACTTCAGGTTTATTTGCGGTGACCATCTGTGAGGCTAATGTAAGCTTGGTGATGTGGAGAAAGATTGTATTACTACAACTTTTTCAACATTCCTTGGTTATCACATGCATTTCCTGACAGTCAGTTGTAAGCTAATAGGATTCTGAATCCTGATGAAGACCCAAGACTATCTTTATTCGAGTCAGAAGTTAAGTCCACTGAGTGACAGTCTGTACCAGTATTGGTATTAAGTGTGAATACTTCAGAAACAAAAGCTGAAGTGGACTGTACAGGCTGGTTAGAATATGGAGCTATAATTTTACAGACTTCAAGGTTACTCAGTGGGAGTGTTGGCTATGAACCATGTAAGCATAGCTACAAACCGGATTCCAAAAAAGTTGGGACACTAAACAAATTGTGAATAAAAACTGAGTGCAATGATGTGGAGAAGCGAACATCTAATATTCAGAATAGAACACAAATCACAGATCAAAAGTTTAAACTGAGAGAATGTATAATTTTAAGGGAAAAATATGTTGTTTCAAAATTTCATGGCG
>BRDA01019725.1:0-21979 GCA_036984385.1 Crenuchus spilurus
CATATTATATATATATATATATATATATATATATATATATATATATATGACACCTCAGTGGTGTATATATGCAGATCCATCTATATATGTTCTCTCTGGAGATTCCGCCGCTGTCTCCAGTCTCTTTTCACAGCCCACAAACATGGAGGTCAAGTGAATTGGTTACTTTAAATTGTGCTGGTTTGAGTGTGAGTATGTCTGTATGTGTGGTTATTGATAGGCTGGCACCCTGCCCTGGCTATGTCTATAACAGCGGAGTGCCCTGGCCAGTGGTAGGGTATGCAGTTTTACATGTAAATATCTATTTATTTATCATTGATTAATTATTAATTAATTATCAATATCATTTATTAACAAAGCCTTCAACACAATTACAGTTATTACGGACAGCTACAATTAAAGACAGTGAATTACACTTACATTAGATACATGAATGTTGGTTCACTTTGTGTGTGTGTGTGTGTGTGTGTATTATGTCTGAAACTGCTTGGCTGGTTATCATACACCATAGTAACCTGATTCACTACTAAAGACAACAGTAACTCATCAGAAAGGCCTGCCGGACAAGGTTGAGGTTAAGATTGTGCCTGCAGTACAAATATCATGCAGACCTCTGGTCTAAAAGCTGAGTTAGAGATAACTGTAGTCCAGCACTTTGATAGTATCTCTGTGATTTGGACTCATTTATGCTCAGTTGGCAAAAAAAGGTGTAAATTGTAAATTCTGTGAGCCTACAATTGTGAAAACTATACATGATAATGAACATAAGCAGATGTGTTTGACCCATTCTATATAGAAAAGCATTGCAAAACAGTGTATACTGCAAATCACTGCATTAAGCATAATGCAGTCCGGCAGTAATGTTTTGAAGCCCATCACCGCTCTTGTTCTGGCCATGAGACACATTTGCATTCCAGTGGCTAGCTCTTGTGTGTCATTTAGCCCTTAATTACAAATTTGCCTTGGGAGAAAACAAATAATCCCATTATCTGATGGTCTGTCCGTGAGGAAAGTATGTCAGCTAAAATAAGCAGCGGCTGAAGAGTAGCCCTGGTTCACTGAAAGGCTACACTTTCTGCACACAATCTTGGAGAGTTTATGGGCTTGTTTTCCAGTTATAGTGTTGTAGTCTCTCATGTCTGCCATCAGACTTCTGTAGGTGCTTTCAGACATGAGCGCTACTGCACTGACGGGTTAGTTTCACACTTTTCAATGAGTAGTAGTAGTAAAGTACTGTAGTAATAATAGATTTGTCTTTTCACCTATAACAACACTGTAAAAATTAGCACTGTAAATTCACAGCCAAACACTATTCTTTTACAGAACATCTACTGTTATTTATCAGTATTTCACTGTATACTGAATTACAGTAAATAACAGTAGAATAATTGTGTTTAAGGTAATCGTACAGTGCTATTTTACAGTATTTATTTTACCAGTATTTTACTGTGTATTGAATTACAATTTACAACAGTAGAAAAACTATTTTATGGGAATGTTACAGCGCATCCCAGCAGATAAGTTATTTTACTGTACATCTACTGTTGTTATTTATTTTAACAGTGTATTGAATTTCAGTAAACAACAGTAGAATAAATTTTTTATGGTAATTTTACAGCACATGAAAGCAGATTACTGTTATTTTAGTATATCTGCTCTTTATTGTAACAGTACTTTACTGTATATTGAAACCCCTTTTAAACGTCTCTAAGTTATCCTAAATAAAATATACTTACACTTAAACAACAGATATCAACACAATAAACAATGACAAAACGAAGGGACACATGCTCCTATGAGTGTTTGCAGAGCTAATTTGCATAAACTACTGACCTGCTCATGGAAACTCCATCCCACTGTTGCAGAAGCTACAATATGTCTGTAGTAAATTTAAAGTCTTAATAACTTTTACAGCTGCTAATCAATCCAACACTCCACTCACAGCAAAACAACTATTTATATTACTGAGACAGTTTATCTTGTTAATGATAGAACATGAAAGAGTAATGCTGAGGACTTTTGACTACAGGGGCAGGTGACAATGTGTGCAGTTGAAGACATCTTTGATACAATACTGTACAACACTTTACTCATGTCTTATGTTGTCAGTATACAGTAATACAGTGAATAAAGCCTTGATATTCACAGTATTACTGTACTTGATTAAAACAGTATGCTACTGTGGTCATTTGGTGGTATTTTTGCAGTATTTTTTACAGTGACTGGATAAAGGTGTGCACGTAGTTCAGAACTCAGGCTACATACATTTTCCTTTTTACAGACAAGGGTATGACAGTAGTGTCAGAAGCCACACAAGCTGAACAATTTACTGAAGTGTGAAGTTAGTGAGGGTTTGGGCATGGGGTTAGAAAGCAATTGGTGATACATAACTCTGACTTTTCAGCACAGTTAGCCTGGTAGCTTCATTGCAGAAGCTAAGGAAGCAAACTTCAGACATAAAACAGGGCTGTGTATTGGGAAAACCTGGTATCAGATGAAGAGGTTACAGTTTAATATACTGCAATTTTGTAAGCAAAGCAAAATTCAGCATTTTGTAAGTCTGATTTTAAGAAAACAGCTAGCTTTGCTAATGTTAATGTTAACATTGTACAGAACCATGCGGGTTACATACAAAATAATGTGTGATTATGACTTGATATGCCATAGAACTGCTACAGTTAAGTTGTGGCAACAACTTATTATGTCATTTGAATGAACGTTAACTTGTGGCCACAACTTAATAAGGAATGGGAACAAGATAGGTAAGTTGTGGCCACAACTTATTAAGGCATGGTTATGAGAGAGCTAATTTGTGGCCATGGCTTAATCAGGCATGGTCACAACTTAGTAAGGCATGAGAAAAGGGTAGTTAAATTGATGCCACAATTTAATAAGGCATGGGAATTAATTAATGAGGTATGGAAACAAGTTCATACTTACTTAGTTGTGGCCACAAATTTCAATTTCATTCCCTTGCTTTAATAAGTTGTGGCCATGACTTAATTTTCTTGTTCGCACACCTTATTACGTCTTGGTTATGAATTATTATTTTTATTGCATTTTTACTGAACACTATCTAGTGTTCAGGGATTGAAATACATCAGAATATCAGCTGCTGTCTGCCATGTATACTCTGTTTCAGAGAATTAATACAGTATCACAAAACACCATAATGCAGTAAATTGTTGATGTTTTCTTAAACCCCTTTTAAATTTTGTAGTGGAACAAAGAATGCACCTGATCTAGTTATGTAACAAATTTATTTGGACATGGTAGACATTCCCTCTGTTTGATGTGAAATTGTTAGCTGTGTACTGACATACACTATGTGTCCAAAAGTTTGTGGACATCCCTTCTAATGCATTCAGACACTTGAAGTTGACACAGATGTAAATGTACTGCTAATAGAAAAGGACTAAACATTAAGCTATTGGCACCATGTCTAATGCCAAGTGTGGGCTAGAAGGTTACAAAGACCCCCAGCATCATCCATCCAATATTTGTATGAGGAGGTAGGGCTGGTGATCATCCAACATCTTGACTCAATGCATGTGGCTGAATGCAAACAAATTTTTCCAAAGTCAAAACTTTCTCTGTACATTCAAAACTTTTGATGTCCAAAGAAACAATGAATGAGCAGATGTCCCAATACTTTCTGTAGTCAAGAGAAATGCCATCTCTGACCTATAGCCGTGTACAGTTTATCTACAGATGTTACCAGTGTTCTTCCACATTCCTAAGTTTGTTTATGTGTGTTGTGTGTGCAGGACTACAGTCTTCTGTATGAAGAGGCGAGGTACTTTCAGCTGCAGCCGATGCTGGCAGAGTTGGAGCGATGGCGGCATGATCGAGAGCTGAACCGGCTCTCTCGGCCTTGTGAGTGCGTGGTGGTACGTGTGGCTCCAGATCTGGGTGAGCGGATCACGCTGAGTGGAGACAAGGCCCTGATCGAGGACGTCTTCCCTGAGATCGGAGATGTCATGTGTAACTCAGTGAACGCCGGCTGGAACCACGACTCAACGCACGTCATCCGCTTTCCACTCAATGGCTACTGCCACCTCAATTCTGTTCAGGTAAGAGAGACAGCGAGACTGCCATCTAGTGGTTGGAGGTTTAGTCACGACACAATACAAACCACCAATCTTTGGATGTAAACTATTCATGATTGTATGCATATACAGTATAATCTAGGCTTATATAGCAGTCACTGTTTTGAAAGTGAAAGCGAGGCTGCAGTGGGAGTCACTAGAAGTAAGTCCACAATGGCTTTGACTGCAAACCATCAAGTATTACCACATTTTACCATGAATGATGAGGAGAAATAGGCTGTGGAGGACAGCTACATTACTGATGTTGAAGGCGTGCTAGCTCGCTAATCAACAGACATCAAAATATATTGTTAGCAGTACGAGTGGCTAATGAGCTTAGTTTATAGCAAAGTACTGGTACACTGCAAGAAATGAGAATTGGGGATGAAAGGCAGTGCATTTATTATAATTTTCATGCTGATATGTAAAATATTTGGCTAATAGATGATAGCTCTACATGCATTGTTTTGTTGCTCAGGTCTTCTGCTGACACCATGTAAACAAAGTTAGGTAACCTCATGCTAATAATCTGGCTGATATTGAGGCTGATTTTCTCCTCCCAACAATCATAAAACAGCTCCTGATTTGAGGATGATCATAACTGATGATGATCTCAGATGATCCTGTAGTGTGAGGTCTATAATCTAATCCTCAGTCCTCTGATCTTCTCCAGTGCAGTCAGGGCTGCACCCCATTGAGAATCATAAATATTAAACATGTTCAGTATTTAGACTCAGGGTCCTGTAGTGGGGGGTGGAGCTGATTCTGGTGTAAAACGTGATGTTGACATCATCATCCAATGAGAGCTGAGCTGAGCTGAAGGTGTGAGTGTGTGCAGGAGAAGTTAAAAGTGGTTAAATGGTGAGTGAGGTGGACGTGTGAAGCTGTGACAACAGCATGAGTGTCTTTAAAAAGTGAGCTGATCTGGTTTAACATCCTTTTCTTTTACACGAGCAGAAATTTCACAACCAGCACTGAAGTGGCTTCACTGTCATCCTCCATGTTTGTTTATATCTAGTTAGTCAGAAACTCCTGAGAGGTCACGTTGGTCAGGTGTGTATAATCTCAAAGTGTGTGGAGTTACAAAGCAGATGGTGCAGTGTGGGCGCCTTTATGACTAACAACGATCACGGACAGAAAAATCTGTGAAAATATGATTGTCTGGGTGTCTCACAATTAGGATTTTAAAGTCATGTAGTGTAGTAGTGTAAACCAAAAACTGTGAACATTTTTGCCATGATTTTGCCAACATTTAGTGGTCAGGGGTGTAAACACAACAAAATCAGCCACCAAAAATCAATGCGGCATCACAAATCTGGTTATCCATCAGCAATAAGACACAGTATGCACTATTTTCTTCTTCTTTCTCATAAGAACCAGTATGTTGGGGACCGTTAATAGTGATAAAATCAAGATTTCTGCTGAGCTCCGCTTCACTTTCAAATGGACTTTCTAAGTGATCCCAGTGATTGAACCATCCTGATTTTTTTTTTAAATATGGGTGGAATTGTCCTTTAAATCAAAGGAAAAGTATTGTTGCAGCACTCATTTCCTTCAGGTCCTCTCAAGGTACCAGTATGAATTTGTTTTGGCATGTCATGCCATGTGACCACACACACACACACACATTCTTAAACTTTTTCTTAAACAGCTTGTTTTTAGCTTGTTTCCCTTTTCTTTCCACCACATGTTTAAGCCATTTTCGGAAAGGCTTGCCTTCATCTGTATCCAAGCAAGAGAGATTTCACATTAGCAGCTGCACACAAGGACACACACACACACACACACACACACACACACACGCTGGCAGGTAGTCCTGAGGCACGGCCCGTAATCCTGTTTGGTTATTAAAGTGAGCCCGCAGTGGATGCTGTATCTGCGCCTAATGGTGTCAGGATGTGTGTGTGTGAGTGTGTGTGTGTGTGTGTGTGTGTGAGAGAGAGAGAGAGAGAGAGACTGGAGGCAGATGAGGGGAGGGGCTATCAGCAGAGCGAGACCTTTGTAGTTTTGGTGGGGGTTGAAGCCTGAAGCGCTCGAAGGTTGGGGGTGGGGGGTTCAGGCTCTGAGATTTTGTGCTTCCAAGTGGCACACACTCGACTCCCTGGGGGTCTTTGATGGAATGTGATGATTCTGGACCCCCCCTCATCCCCTTGGACATGCATGAATGTGTGTGAAACATGTAGGTGAAACTACTGTAATATGTTGTGTAGAAGAATAAGCATCTTCAGGGCTCTGCTGGATCTACACTGTGTCCAAATGTCTGTGGACACTTCATCTAATGAATGCATAAGTGTGTGTGTGTGTGTGTGTGTGTATGTGTGTGTGTTTCACTGGACGGATGGTTTAAATGCAGAGGTCAAGCACATTGGCCAATATTTGAAAAATAGCTTGTCTAGTCGCTGTAGAGAAGGACTGCCACTAGAGTAGGTCTCTCTGGATAATGTATTGGCACCATGTCTTATGCCAGGTGTGGACTAGAACATTGAACTGTGGCGCTGTGGAACTGTATTCCATCCAATACTTTTGGGATGAGTTGGGGATGAGGTGAGATTGTAATCATCCATCATCCCACCTCACTAATGCTGTTGTGTCTGAATGCATTAAATGAAAAGAAATGTTCCATAATCAATAATCAGTGAATAATCAGTTGACACTTAAAGCAAACCCAGATTATTGCAGCAATCTGTTAGCTTAGCATCATTTAAATGTATTTATATGGCAGGATGTGAGATGATGTAGTATTGTTAAGGTCCACATGGAACTGATGGCACTGAGCATGCATTACCTGTGCCAGTGAGGCTAGATACAGCTTAGTCACTGGGGAGGCTGATGTGGATCTATGGGTAATAATGTAGTCTTAGTGTATTGGTGATGTACTGTGTAGAGTCCACTTTTAACTGGTGGCACTAAGCATGCATTGACTGTGCCAGTGGGGCTAGATACAGTCTTAGTCACCAAGGAGTATGATTAAAAGGTTTCTTAAATGACATATATGTGAAGTGAGTTTAGAGAGGTGTGGGTTTGGGGTGCCAGACGTCACTGCTGAGCCTTCCAGAGGGTTATATGTAACCCCAGTGCGATCTCTTCTCATTGTGGCACATTTGAGATGATTATTGCAGATTGCACAATGCTAATTTGTATTTGTTAGCTACATTAGCCTTGTAGCTCCAATGCAAGACTAAAGAAGCAAACCCATAAATGATAACTGACTCATATGAGAACACTGAGGTCTTATGTTTTACGTTCGCAGGTTCTGGAGCGGCTGCAGCAGCGCGGTTTCGAGATAGTTGGCTCGTGTGGAGGAGGAGTGGACTCGTCTCAGTTCAGCGAGTACATCCTGCGTCGGGAGCTCCGACGGGCCCAGCGAGGACTCCAGAGTAACAGGATAAAACAAGAGCAGCTGGACTAGAGACCTTCCAGAGCCCGTAACCCACAAACTGCCCCACAGGCTTCCAAAAAATAAGAAAAAGAAAATGAGAAAAGGCCTCAAAGGGCCCCTGAAGGCACCAGACATTTCAGCAGATGCCGGACACTCGGACACTTATCTCGATTTTATTTTATTTGTATTTTTTTTAAACAAGGGACAACCGTCAACTTGTTGGTTTGTTAAACCTGTAAGAAGATTCAATGACCTGTTCAGTGACCCCTGATGACCTTTGGGGCAGTTGTGACTGAGGACTTGAGGACTTTGTTGTCCCCGTTAGACACATTAAGTTTGTTTTAAAACTTTGAAATTTCAGCAGGTGAAACACAACAAACACTAAGACGACCTTAAAGGAATTGTGTTTTGTTTGCAGTGCTATATACAGTATATATAAATATGTATATATTTTGCTATTTCATATCAAATGGACTCATGGATATTCCTAACCCCTTGTTAAAGGTGTCAACCTCATGGGTGGTAATCTGTTACTGATAGGTTGGCTATCCAAAAGGTGACGCCTTACAGATCTGCACCATTTTTTTATTTCTTATTAAAAGGCGCGAGAAAAGATTGTGTCACCAATAAACTTTTTTAAAATCTGTCATTACAGATTTGTTAAATGTGAGAATTTGGCATTGGTGATCATTCCTTTCATGTAGAAAACAAGCATCATACGACCTTTACTGTGCGTACATCATATGAAGATTATAAGCTTTACATGCTATTGAAATACACTATATGTCCAAAAGTTTGTGGACACCCCTTCTAATGAATGCTACTTTAAATTGACACGGATGTACAAATGCAACACCCACACAGCTGGACAAGTTCCTTTAGAGATGTACTGCCAATAGAATAAGACTATAACGCCTAATGCCAGGCATGGGCTAAAGGGGTATAAAGCCTTCTCGATGAATACAAATCCTCACAGCAGTGCTCTAGTAGAAATCCAACAGAAGAGACAGTTACACCAACAAAAGCAAGTTAAACTCTTACATTCTTATGAAACAGTGAATGAGCAGGTGTCCCAATACTTTTGTCCAAATTGTGTCTGTACATAAAAGGCCACTCATTTATTCTTAACTGATGATTGGAAATGCAATATCTTTTCACTGTACGTACATGTTTTTCTTTGGCCTCAATCCTCTTTGACTGAATTTGTAATGGTCCACATGAAATACAGGTTGCTGTCCACACTCAACAAGGCACATTGGTAGCGCCGAATAAGCCCAGCTTCCCTAAATAATGAAGAATGTAGCAAAGCAAATGTGAATAAATCAGTCCAAATTATATTCAGGAACTGGTCTTGTAGTTCTTGTATAGGACATTATGTTGTGGTGATATATATCATTCTGTACTGCAGCACGGTGGCTGTCGAGACTGACTGTCTTATATTCTATTGTTACATTACATTACATTACATTGCATTTAGCAGACGCTTTTATCCAAAGCGACTTGCAATAGTGAGAAAATACAAATGCGAAAAAAATAATACTAGAGTTGTACTAGTATTTACTAGTACTAGTATACTAGAATTAACATTTGGATATCGAATGCTGAGTGCATATCAGTACTCACGGGAAGTATTTGGGATCACTAGAGCAGGTGCTCTTTGAAGAGCTCGGATTTTAGGAGTTTCTTGAACCCAGTGAGGGACATCTCTGCTCTAGTGGTGGTAGGCAGCTTGTTCCACCATCTGGGAATTACTGAGGAGAACAGTCTGGATTGCTTTGTGTGAATGTTAGGCAAAGCAATGCGACGTTCAGTGGAGGAGCGCATCGACCGGGCAGGGACATAAGCTTTTAAGAGCGAGTGTAGATAAGGGGGAGCCTGCTCTGTCATCACCTTATAGGCGATCGTGCAGGCTTTGTGTTTGATCCGGGCAGCAATCAGATGCCAGTGTAGCTCAATGAGCAGTGGGGTGACGTGCCTGTTTTGGATGGTTAAAAACCAGACGTGCTGCTGCATTCTGGACCATCTGTAGTGGTTTAATAGTGCAGGCTGGGAGGCCTGTTAGCACAGCATTGCAGTAATCGAGGCGTGAGATAACCACAGCTTGTACCAAAAGCTGAGTGGCATGTTGCATTAGGAACGGTCTGGTTTGTCTGATATTATAGAGCGCAAAGCGGCAGGACCGTGCAACAGAGGACACATGATGTGTGAATGAAAGCTGGTCATCAAATATAACCCCGAGGTTCCTAACAACCTTTGACGGAGAGAGTGAGAGAGAGTCGATCGTCAAGGTGAGGTTGTGTTGAACCGACTGTTTTGCGGGGAAGACCAGTAGTTCAGTCTTTGAGAGGTTAAGTTGTAGGTGGTGATCCTTCATCCATGAGGATATATCTGAGAGGCAGTGAGATATCCGCGCCGTGATGGCAGAGTCATCATCAGGCGGGAATGACAGATAGAGCTGAGTGTCATCAGCAAAGCAATGGAAGGAAAAGCCATGCGAGCGGATAACTGGTCCCAGTGAGGTGGTGTAAATGGAAAAAAGAAGGGGTCCCAGTACCGAGCCTTGGGGCACTCCGGTGGACAATGAGTGCGAAGAGGACAGCTGTCCTAGCCATGACACTTTTGTTCAGTGTGTTCTCAGTACAGGGGGTCTCAAATTAAAGAGACATCTATACAAAATCAAAACAGTTTGGAAGTAGGTAGATACTTCTGCTACTATAGGATTTGTCTGAGAATTATACCAAATAATCAAAACCTCACGTGAATGTTTGACCTATCTGCTGATATTCTGAAGGGTTCTGTAATATAATCCTACTAGGAAAATGACAGAAAATCATCAACATTATTATTATTATTATTATTAATAATAATAATAATAATAATAATAATATGATTATTCTTATTATTATTAATAATAATATTATTCTTGTTATTTTTATTATTATTATTATTATTAATATTATTTTTCTTCTTCTTCTTCTTCTTCTTTATTATTATTATTATTATTATTATTATTATTATTATTATTATTATTATTATTATGTGCCATCAAGTTAATTCTGACTTCTGGTCATCATGGAAAGAATTTTTCCAGGACATCACATCTTCTTTTTGGGTCACCAGACTTCTTAATGTCTCCTTCATGAGTCCTCTTATTGTATCCATCCACAATAAAACGTCTTTAGTTTGGTTATCTAGGCTTCTAGTGAAGGTAATTATGAATGTGGTCCAGGACCAATTTATGAGTCCAGGGTTCTCTCAAAAGTTTTCTCAAAAGGCATCAATATTCTTATTGTCCAGCCTTCACATCACAGAAGAACACAGTCTACTATTGTCGTCTTTCTTAAGAGACAAATAGTTACATTAGAAGCTCTTCTACAGTTCTGTCATCCTTGTTCTGCTAAGTGTCTGGTTCTGCTGGATCCATTTGTGTTAGTCTAAGTAGACTAAAAGCTTTCAAAACAGAACTGATCCTTGTTTTGATGGTCGTTGACCAAAATGACTTTTTGATTTGTAAGACCTGTCTCAATGTCATCTCCTGTTCATAAGTGTCCAGACAAACCTCTAAACCAAAACAATTAGATTCACATTCCTACTCACTGTTTTCGTCCCCTTTCCCAGCCCCTCCTGGTGCGCCGGAGCTCTATTTTCGACGTCCTTGCCCCAAGCACTGGTACCTCAGAGCAGCCCGGCACTGCTGGGAGGGGCTTCAGGGCTCAGGCTGTGGAGCTTCACCACCATGCTAAATTTCCTGTCCATTAACAGAAGCTTTATTTCTGGAGCTGGTGTACAGAGAGAGGTCACCATGCTCTTCTTCACCAAGCTTCACCAGGGTGGAGGACAGCTCGCTGGAGGACAGCTCAGTCCACATACAAAATAAGCCATTAAGGCATTAAGGACTGTGATGCCCACAGTGTTGTAAAGAGGTGATTTCAATATCCAAAATGAAGTCCATCTACAATGTTTGTTTTAAGTTTGAGAGTACAGTCTCAGGATGTGTTCAGACAGCAAGCCCAAATCTACAACTTTTAGATTGTATCTAGATTGATGTTTGAAAAACCACATGAAGTCTGATTTTTGCAAATGAGATCCAAGTCACATTGAGGTGGTTTGATGTGATTACAATCAGTCCTGACAGTCTGGATGCTCAAATTGGATTTGGAAGTGCCTTTCGCATCAATTACAACAATAACCACATCAAATCCAGAGTGATAGAAGTGTGGGGATCCAAGAAGAGCACCACAAATAGCATCACAGTGGAGTCCCAGGTTGCCAGGTCCCAAAAATTCTCAAGTATGACAAAAACTGTTCTACACAAGTTGAAAATCTAATCTAGAGTCTAATCACAGAAGCTGTAATTGCCTTTTTACTACTCTTAAATGTTATTTTAATTTTACATTTTCATCCATTTTAATTCCTTTTCTTTTCTGTTTTATACTTTTGAAGCAATTTGTATGAATGTGTGCATGTATGTATGGATTATTAATATTATGTTTATTAATAAATGTCATCATGTTGGGCAATGAGAACAATATATACATAACTCTAAGCTTTTTAGTCATTAAAACAACAAGAGTCAGCTCTAATCTATATGTTCAGATCCCTCCACTGAATCTTCTAATATTAGAAAATCTACTTATTCTTTTTTCTGTTGTGTTACTACAAGAGTTTTATGCCATTGTTCATTGTTAAAGTAGTCCAAAAACCAACACACACCACCTGTGAAATTTTACTTACCACTATATTTCTCAAATAATACAGTTTTGTGGGGGAAACCACAAACCTGGCAACCCTGAAGCCACATAACCAGCTTGGCTGTAGTTACTGATACGTACGTCATTACCACAACAACCAAAGCCAATATGATTGTGATGTCCAGACACACAAATCCGATCTGATCACTAATAACAGTTATAACTGATTTATAAGCTCAAGTAGTGAGAATGGTACTCACCGGCCCTCCAGAACCACCAGCTCTACATCATCTCTACCTTCCCCTTCCCATGACATGAGGCATTCACACCCTACATCATCCCAAATGTGCCTCAGTTCTACCTCTGAGTGTATCTCTGTTCATCAAGTTTCATCAAGTTGACATTTTACCAGCTGGGATAACACCAAATGGGAAAGTGAAACTTCAGCTTTATTCAGATTGGACTAAATGTACGTGGAGGTTCTGGGGTAATTGCTTCATCTAAAGGAGTATCTCAGTGATTTTATTCTATCCTAGTCCAGATTCACCATGTCTGTGTTTTTCTCCTCCTTTGACTGAATTATATTCTGTGTTTAGGTGAAAATAAAGATTTTAGGATGTATTTAGTCTCCTAGTGCACAGATCCAACAAAAACCACCAATCACAAGCCAACACATAATACCGAGTCACTCAGTCATCTGCTTGGTCTGGATGGACTTGGTGTACATGGTGTTCAGACTGTAGTTGGGGGAGCTTCATGTGGAGGAAAAAGAAAGTGAAATGGAGGGTAAACGAGAGGATTATTAAAGAGGTGATTATAATCACAGATACAGGTACAAGTCACTGTTTCACTAATACAAGTGATAACCCAACAGACACAAGTCTTAAGGAGAATCGTGAGAATAAGTGTTTAAAGCACTATTTGGATTGGATTAAATTTACAGGAGCTCCTCTGTTATTGACTGTTTTTCAGCTAACTCAGAGCTTCTATGCTCATTTTAGTCCAGTTCATAACCAAATCTCTGTGATTTTACAGGCAGATTTCACCTCACATTGTAAAATAAAGATGTTTCGCTGCTGCTACTCTCAGTATTTGGTATTTTAACAACCAAAAACCTTCATAAACCAACAAACAGTAAAGCTTTTAAGAGTCACTTATTAATCTACTTGGTCTGGATGGGAGATCTTCTACTCCGTACTCTATCTGGGAGAGCAGTAAAATATAATAAAATCCATAATAAAGATGAGATTCTCAGACATTAATGTTCGTAAAACCCTTCAACCCCCCAGAAACTCACTTCTGTAGTTATTTTAATGAATTATTTTAATTACTGAGGAGACATACAACTGATAAACTAGCTATTGATGGACCCTTGATGAAAAGAGGGAGGGATGAGTGGATGGAATGGGAAACTATTTCAGGAAAAGGCTTGTAAGTGTTTGTAAGCAACTACGATTCTTACAATGACCTGTTTTGCCCCCAGCCAATGTGGTTCATTTCAGTATGGTTATAAACATATGATATTAATAAAATGTACTCATGCAAAGTTTGGTTACCAAAAAATTCACAAGCTTTAAAGCAGCACTGTAACATAAGTAAACCTACATTTTACATTTGTATATTTTGTATCTTAAATAGACAGCAAATACTGGGACTGGAGATTTCCCTGCATGTGTTAACTTCTGCTGTGTACTAACCACTTCTACTACATGCTCACCTAATTTTAGGAAATACTGCTGTATGACTGCACTATAAATTTTTGTTTTAGCAAAAGTCAAATGAGTCCACAACATCATCACAAATGTCTTTTCAAAATACAAGGTAACTATGGACTACTATAGCTTCAGTGTTTTGTTTTACAAGTAAACACTTTGGATATTTTTATGATAAATTGACTGCTGACCTGGAAAAGTCCCCAGTTTTCATTATAAAAATCTGGTCACTTTAGAATAGATACAGTAGATATATTTTTATTATTTTTGCACAAGCAATGGAAATATTTTTAGCAGCAGTCAAATTAACACAACATAACCTTTAACATTTAGAAAATAAAATAAAAATAAAATAACAGTATCCAAAATGGGCATTTAATAAAATGATCCTAAGAATGCATAAATGTACAAGTCCAATTCCCAAAATGTGTGACACGACACTGTGTAAAATGTAAATAAATTAGTATAAAAACAGAAGCAAGACAATACTAAACCACATACTGCAGCCATCACAACAGAACTGACTTGCACTCCAGACCACATTTGGTGCATCATAAAATGAAAAATCCAGACCCAGGACTGTTGAAAAGCTACATCAGACAAGAATGAGACAACATTCTTCTCCCAAAACTCCAGCAATGGGTCTCCTCATGTCCCAGATGTTTACAGACTGATGTTAAAAGAGAGAATGCTGCACAAGACTCTTTTTTGAGATGTGTTGCTGCCATCAAATTCTAAACAAAATCATAAAATGTCTCACTTTCAACATCTGATACAGTATGTACAATGGCATTTTAGGGTCACTCTTAAAAATAAAAACAGTTGACTTTGAGAATAAAGTTAATAATATTTTGGAAATAAAGTCATAATATTTCAAGAATAAAGTGGCATTAAAGCCAAGAAAGTCACATTATTATGGCCAAAAAGTTTGCAAAACAATGGCAATCTCCTTGTTATACTTTCATATTGGATTTACCAAGAAAGAAATACTCAATCTGCTGACCTGGCATGCAGTGGCTGACTACAGAGCTCCTTCAGGATCAATCATCTTGATTGCCATTCTCATCGTCTACTGTAAAACTACATGCTGTCTTCGAATGGCAAGAGATGTAATCACTAATAGCCCTGTAGTCGGCCAGTGCCCGTGAGTTCTCCTTCAACAAAAGAGATTATTTCCTCCTAGTCAGTCTCGTTCTTTCCTTTTAAATAAACAGTTTCAGCATTTTTATACTAATATCAAACTGATACTGATGGTTAGCAGATTGAGTATTTCTTTATTAGTAAATCCGATACGAAAGTATAACTTTATATTATGACTCTATTCTCACTATATTACGACTGTATTCTCGAAATATTACTTTAATCTCTAAATATTATGACTTTATTCTCGAAATATTACAATTTAATTCTTGTTATATTACGACTTTATTCTCAAAATGTTACGACTTTATTCTCGTTATATTATGACTTTATTCTCAAAATGTTACGACTTTATTCTCGTTATATTATGACTTTATTCTTGTTATATTACTTAAACAGGGCGGCACGGTCTTAGTGGTTAGCATGTTTGCCTCTCAGCACTGAGGTCTTGGGTTTGGGTCCACATCTGAGCGGAGTTTCCATGTTCTCCCCGTGTCTGCGTGGGTTTCCTCCGGGGACTCCGGTTTCCTCCCACAGTCCAAAAACATGGGGATCAGGTAAATTGGCTACTCTAAAAAAATGTCCATGTGTGTGTATGTATGTGTGTGTGTGTGTGTTCACCCAGTGATGGACTGGCGCCCTGTCCTGGACTTAGTTGAATAGTGTAATGCCCTGCGCCCAGTGAGGGGGTAGGGGACTAACCATGACCCTGATAAGGATTAAGCGGGTGTGATAATGAATGAATGAATATTACTTTAATCTCGAAACATTACAACTTTATTCTTGTTATATTACGACTTTATTCTCAAAATATTACGACTTTATTCTTGTTATATTATGACTTTATTCTCAACGTATTATGACTTTATTCTCAATTTATTACGACTTTATACTCTAAATATTATTACTTTATTCTCAAAGTCAACTCTTTTTATTTTTTAAAGAGTGGCCCTAAAACACTGTCGTAGATATATGTTCTATGTTCTATTGTGAATAAAATATGGGTCTTTGAGATCTGCTAATTTTACACATTTTGGAATTAGGTCTTACATGCTATTATACATATAGCATGTACAGCGGACAGTATTGACTATACATCCAGCCTCATATTAAAATGAAAGTAGAACAACAAAAGTTATTTTGTTTTCAGGGGCAATGAGTTGATGTGGTGGAGAAAGGAGATCACCTTGTTTTAGCATTTTCCACCAAAATGTGCTGGGCAGGGCTACTCCTCGGCCGGGGTTGGGAAGTGATGTGTTCGCTTACGCTTTGTTTTCTGTGATTGCTGATGTTTGTTGATGTCTGAGGTGAGGTCTTCGGCTCAGCACGGCCTGTCTTTGATGCCAGATTGATTGGTGAAGATGGTGTTCCTCTACGCAGCCCCTATGAACGAGGAGGACTGCTACACGCAAGCCCTGTCAGATGGCTTCGGCCGTCTCCCTCCAGTGTGGCGATCCAAAGTGAAACCCCACCCGGGGGCCCGTCGTCTGTCTTTAATTGCTTTTGGCAGAATCTTCTCTTTCTTAGACTCCCTTCACGTTAGTTCCTATTTGTCTCCATTTCAGCTCGACACTGACTCCGCCGGCAGTGCTAAGCAAGCAGGAGCTGCGAGACACTCGGGGCTACAGTTAGACAA
Organism: Crenuchus spilurus; assembly: GCA_036984385.1. NCBI lineage: Eukaryota > Metazoa > Chordata > Actinopteri > Characiformes > Crenuchidae > Crenuchus > Crenuchus spilurus. The sequence goes on from BRDA01019725.1 coordinate 16,647, forward strand.
GCAGTCAAATCTGCTTTCTTTGTTATACACACAGAGCTGATACACACAAGGTCTGATCATAGTCTTGACACCCAAAAAGCAACACAAGGATCACATCTGCTTTTTTCCCACTTCTGATTTGGAGCTCATTCAATGAAGCAGGCGTTTCATCAGACTCGACGCTGTTTTCTTTAGCATCCCCAGCATCGATTTGACTTTCAGAGCTCGACACGAGCAAAGGCCTTCCAGGTGAGCTATTTTTGGCGAAGAACATACAGTATATGAACATCACAAATGTGCTGAGCTCCAAATACAAGCCTTGGCAATGAGCTGCGCGTTTTCTGAGGCCATGAAACATTTAGCAGGGAAAACTTTTTTCATGCTTTTAAATGACGAGCATCTCTCCCGGCACCCTTTCGCCCTGAATCTTTAACCGAAGGCTTTTTGTTCATCATAAGGATCAGTGGAGATCAACTGCTAGGCTATATTTCCAGGATTCACAGTGAGTTGAAACAGAATTGGCGATAGACCACTGGTTGTGGTCTACAGGAATATTGAAAACCAGCGTTTGCTCTGACAGCGAGCACATTTCAAAGGGAAGTATGTGTGGACTTAGAGAGCACGGCTTATTTGAGAGTGTTTCTCTAGATTGTCACTTGATAAAATGAGAAACCCCTAGAGACTGGCTTTCCCCAATGTCCTCAGTGCTCAGGACCCTCACAGAGCAGGTACTATATAGGGTGGTAGATCATTCTCTGTGACACTGATGTGGTGGTGCACAGTAAATCTGCCAGTGTTAAATCAACACTATTAGAGTTAAATTAACACTAGGAGTGTTACATTTTGACACCCTCAGTGTTAATTGAACTCTAATAGTGTTGATTTAACACTGACAGATTTACTGTGTGGTGAGTCAGTGTGTGATTTTAAAAGACCCTTTTAACCCACTGCTGTAAGGACCTTCAATGAGTCTCACTACTACAGGGACAGTACTGATTCCCTGATCTGCTAAACCACATTATATAATAATCTAGAGGACCTTGCTTCAATTCTGTATTATACAGTAGTGCTTGAAAGTTTGTGAACCCTTTAGAATGTTCTATATTTCTGCAAAAATGTGACCTAAAACATCATCAGATGTTCACACAAGTCCTAAAAGTAGATAAAGAGAACCCAGTTAAACAAATGAGACACAAATATGATACTTACTCATTTATTTATTGAGGAAAATGATCCAATATGACATATTTGTGAGAGACAAAAGTATGTGAACCTTTGCTTTCAGTATCTGGTGTGACCCCCCCTTTACAGCAATAACTGTAACTAAACGTTTCTGTAACTGTTCTTTAAACGTTCTTTGGTAGAACGACTTGTGTGTTTAGGGTCGTTGTCTTGCTGTAGGACCCACCTTCTCTTGAGACTCAGTTCATGGACAGATGTCCTGACATTTTCTTTAGAATTCTCTGATATAATTCACAATTCATTGTTCCATCAACGATGGCAAGCCGTCCTGACCCAGATGTAGCAAAACAGGCCCAAACCGGATACTACCACCAGCATGTTTCACAGATGAGATAAGGTTCTTATACTGAATGCAGTGTTTTCCTTTCTCCAGACATAACACTTTTCATTTAAACCAAAAAGTTATATTTTGGTCTCATCTGTCCACAAAACATTCTTCTAATAGTCTTCTGGCTTGTCCACGTGATCTTTAGTAAACTGCAGATGAGCAGTAATGTTCTTTTTGGAGAGCAGTGGCTTTCTCCTTACAACCCTGCCATGCACACCATTGTGGTTCAGTGTCCTCCTGATGGTGGACTCATGAACATTAACATTAGCCAATGTGAGAGCGGCCTTCAGTTGCTTAGAAGTTACCCTGTGGTCCTTTGTGACCTCGCTGTCTATTACACGCCTTGCTCTTGGAGTGATTTTTATTGGTCATCCACTCCTGAGGACGGTAACAATGGTCTTGAATTTCCTCCATTTGTGCACAATCTGTCTGAGTGTGGATTGGTGGAGTCCAAACTCTTTAGAGTCTGATGTCTGAAGAGCATCAACGTTTTTTTTAGTTCCTCAGAAATCTCCTTTATTCATGCCATGATACACTTCCACTAACGTGTTGTGAAGAGCAGACTTTGATAGATCCCTGTTCTTTAAATAAAACAGGTGCCCACTCACACCTGATTGTCATCACATTGATTGAAAACACCTGACTCTAATTTCACCTTCAAATTAACTGCTAATCATAGAGCTTCACATACTTTTGCCTCTCACAAATATGTCATGTTGGATCATTTTCCTCAATAAATAAAAGACTAAGTATAATATTTGTGTCTCATTTGTTTAACTGGGTTCTCTTTATCTACTTTTAGGACTTGTGTGAACATCTGATGATGTTTTAGGTCATATTTATGCTGAAAAATAGACCATTCTAAAGTGTTCACAAACTTTCAAGCACCAGTGTATATCATGGACTACTAGTGTTTGTTATGACACTTTAAATATTGTCATTCTCATTGGTTCTGTTGTGTTGAATGTCTGTTTTGTGTCTATCTATCTATCTAGCTAGTAGTGTTAGCTTTCTGTCCACTACATTAGACATGCCTACCTTGCTGGTCCACCTTGTAGACAGTAGCTCATCTGTTACTGACAGTTGTGTTGGTCTTCTAGTCCTTCATTGGTGAAACTCTTGGGAGGATAGTGTTGATTGCTGCACTACGTTCCCTCCAACAATGACAATGAGGTGTTTAAAAGCATCTGCAGCTCTGCTGTGTTTGAGCCACTCTTAACACATACTAACACACCACCACCACATCAGTGTCACAGTGCTGAGAATTGAAGAACAGGGTGAATAAATCATACAGAGTAACAGATGGACTACAATCTGTAATTGTAGAACTACAAACTGAACCTAGAACATCATCAGTGGAGCTCAAATAGACAATGAGTGTAGATACAAGGCATACCTAATAAAGTGGCCAGTGGTTGTATTTCTTGAAAACTTGCCTTGGATTTGTAATGCACCACACACATGGAAGCCTGTGCCTGGGGAGGTTGGTTTTAGAAGCCTCCATGCTGAGAGCGAGGCTTCATAAATACCTTTATGAAAATGTAATGGCCACATATCCATTCATTATTCCTGCAGATCAGGGCAAGGGCATCCTGTTCATTTTCTTGATGAATGCATTGGCAGATCATCCAAGGCCTTCTAGCACTCCAAGTCAGATGGTGATTTGTTGGACTATTTAACCAAATTCAGCCCTTATCGAGACAATAACTCATTTTTAACTCCACAAAGTAGATTAAGAGATCACATCTCAAGCATTAATTGCCCCGGTGACTAATATAGTGCTAAACAGGGTTGGCGATCCCTACTGATGTATTAAGATCATGCTGTTTTTCCTTTAGATGAGCGCAAAGTCAAAATCAATCCTAGTAGTGTGTCTGTTTTTGAAAAGACTTTCTTCTGGATTTATCTACACTGTAAAAAGTTACTGTAAAAATATGGCCAAATTACAGTAAGATGCTGTTTTTGGTAAAATACGGTAGTACTCTGAATATCAAGGCTTTATTCACAGTACTACTGTATATTGATGACATATTACACTAGTAAAACACTTTACAGTACAGTAATGTAATTTATCAAAGAGGTCTTCAAGTCCACACATTGTCACCTGCCCCTGTAGTCAAAAGTCCTCAGGACTTACATGTTCTATCATTAACGAGATAAACTGTCTCAGTTGTGCTAAACTGTGAGTGGTGTGTTGGATGGGCATGTTCTTAACAGCTGTACAACTAATTAAGACTGTAAATTAACTGCAGACATATTGTGACATCAGCCATGGAGAGGCAGAGTTCCCATGAGCAAGTCAGTAGTTCATGCAAGTTAGCTTTGCAAAGGCTCTTGAGAGCACACTCGTCCCTCCATTTCAGCATTGTTCTGTTATTCTGTTCACAAGCATTCTGGTGAAAGTGTAAATAAAGAGCCAAAGCTGAGTGAACCATGTTGTTTACTGATTGTTCGCCTGTATGCCACCACACTGGCGTCAGGAGAAATTTCATTTCCAATTAAATGACTAGAGCGGATAATCAGACCTCTTTAGCTGCCAAAGAAGAAACAAAGCTGGCAGAATGATCAACAGGATGATGCAATTTACATTGTTATTCTGTTAAATTACAGAAGAGGCACTATAACACAACAGTAACAAGCTTGCATGTACTGTGAAATTGCATAAAAGCAGTTATTCTACTGCCGCATACTGTATTTCAATATACAGTAAAATACTGTTAAAAATAACAGTAGATATACTGTAAAATAACGTCTGCTGCCAGTATTTTTCTCTTAATTTACAGTGATTTTCTTTACAGTGCATTATCATTCTTTAACTGTGACAAAGTTGTGATGAAACTCAAGTAACCCTACAATTACATTGGGGGGAAGCAATCCCATAATGTAATACAGTAGATGAATAAAATGCCTGTCAAAGCTTTTCAAAATGCAAAGAAACATTCATTGATTTGATTCATTAATCAAAAGTCATATTTACACAACGTTGGGCTAACATTGATTCTTGAAATTTTGCAGAACCTTCTGAATTTGTTCTTTATTCATCTAAGTAGCCTATTTGTTTTTGTCAAAATATTACCAAAATTTCTCTAAACCCCAGAAGATGGTCCATGGTCATTTTACAGTAGCCAATTCACCTGATCTCCATCTTGTTGGACTATGGGAGGAAACCCAGACAGATATGGGGAGAACATTGAAACTCCACCCAGATCTTGGTCATGCTGTGAAAGCCCATCCCTGAGGTGCCATCTCACTGAGCCATTTTCAGGCTGGAGCCCAATTTTTACATTTCATTAGTAAATCAGCTGCTAGAGTCTGGAGGAAGAGTGGAGAGACACACAGTACAAGGTGTCTGAAGTCCAGTGTGCAGGTTCTGCAGTCTGTGTGCAGGTTCTGCAGTCTGAAGTCCAGTGTGCAGGTTCTGCAGTCTGTGATGGTTTGGGGTGCTGGTGTTGGTCCACTGTGTTTAGTCCAAAGTCAACACAGCTGAGATTTTACAGCACTTCATGCTTCCATCTGCTGACAAGCTTTATGGAGATACCCACTAGACACATGATCTGGATTCACAAAGCTGTGTGACTGATGTAAAAAACTACTTTCCTGGGTTGAGTGAGCTGTTCGTCGTTGTAATGTGATGCTACATTGTAGTTAGTAAGCATCCTGAGAGGGATCCTCAGTCAGATACTGACTCTTAACTGGAAGTCTAGTGACTTTAGACCATAAACAGGGAACTTTTCCTGTGTGTGTGTGTGTGTTCTCAGTCATAGACTGACTCCTAGGGAGAGTC